>JAUMHL010000015.1:22004307-22017120 GCA_032362345.1 Sandelia bainsii
TTGAACATTACTGAACACTGCTAAACATTCTTGAACATTACTGAACACTGCCGAACATTCTTGAACATTACTGAACATTCTTGAACATTACTGAACACTGCCGAACATTCTTGAACATTACTGAACACTGCTAAACATTCTTGAACATTACTGAACACTGCTAAACATTCTTGAACATTACTGAACACTGCTGAACACTTTTGAACATGAATAAAACAATGTTAATTTGAAAGCTATTTGTTGATAATTAATTTTTTAACTAACTAATTTAACTAATTTTTATGACAAAACATGTAATGCTCCTGTGTGCGACAATTGTAACCTCAAATGGTTAGAAGATATAAACGTTGAGAATGCGGGACACAAACAAGACTAAAATGACACTTAGCTTGTGTTGTGTAAAAGTAGACTACAACTAACAAAAATGACTTAAGTGGGACTAAAATCCACAGTCTTTTAATTGAAAATGGATTGTTCATTTTCTTGTCAAAGTTTATCTGGAGCTGTTAAGGCTATAAAGTTTCAACATTTCATATATGATTCCCTTTTTTTATATCCTACTATTGCAGCGCAATAGAGAAGGAGGCCAGCATAAGCACTCTGGCTGGTCTGTGCCTATGCAGCCCCATACACAGCAAACCGTGATGCTCTGTGTGTTCTGACACCTCTCAATTATGGCCAGCAATTAATATTTCCCATGCTAACCCCTGTGGTGAAACCTCATATTAGCCAATTGCTAAACCATCTATCTCGCTCTTTACCTCTGTCTGTATTTTAAGTTCTTCTACCATCTTTAAAATAGTATATCTAGCTAACCATTGATTGATGGAGCTTGTTGATGCACTGTAACTACCACAAGGAAGTATTTACATGTATATTTTGTGCATAAAGACTGTGTTACAGCATTCCAAGTTACTATTCCTGCTGTAAGTGTTCTGCATTTTACTTTCTGCCCTGACTAGGTCAGTATAATGTTTGCTCAAAGTGTATTTTATTTAAGGACCAATAATTCTGGACAGTAAAGACTTTATTGCAGGTTTCCATGAGTTAAGAGCCACAGTATTTAGTATACTCTGGTTTAATGCAAAATATCAGAGTGAGAGAGATCTCGCTGTATTTCTCCTGAAAGGAGTGGGCACTTCCTGTGTGCAGTGTAACTATGTTGTTACCAAAGATGGAAAAGAATTAGAGCAATGCATGAATTTGTTTATGCTTCCACAGTCTGCTGTTGTCGAACATAAACATCTCTGCCTCAGCACTTCACATTTGTAGTGCATGTAGCAGGAGATAAACTGTTCACTACCAGCAGTGTCTGGGCAATTATCTTATATTTAATATCTTATGTAGACATATGTAACGTAGAATATTAAGAATATATTAAATCCAACATAACAAAAATTACATTTTTATAGTCATACACCAAATGTAAGGAGAGAATGATGTAAAACATGTTATTTCTTTTTTTATAATATTTTATTTACACATATATACATTCTTTTGCCCAGAGAAATCAAATTTAACTTTATCAAAGAACTGTCATGTTCTTTGATAAAGTTAATGCTTATATAGCCAAAAGGATAGAATTAGGAACCCTAATTTATTGGAACAATTTAGTTCTTTTAGGTCGATAATTATTGATTTGAGCACAAATGAAGAAATAATAAGGTACAAATTACTACAAGGCGATGTTGATGTTTTGTGTAATTTCAAAATAAGAAGCGTTTCGATACATTTTATTTTGAAATTGTAACCGGAAGAATCAAGCGTCGATTCCGACCTGTGACACCGTTGCCACGGCAACACCGTGACACCTGGGAGTAGGGAGAAGCGGAGACGAGTGGTCACAGCATGGCGACTTTAACGTCTTTAGACGCGGTGAGAAGGAAGATTCAGACGCTGCAGCAGGTGGCGTACGAGGCGGAGGACCGAGCCGAGCTGCTGCAGAGGGACGCGGACATGGAGAGACAGGCCAGAGAGAGGGTACACACTCAACACACCATAGCTCATCGAGGACGTCGTCAAAAACCAAACATCACCTGTTAACGTTAGCTTTAGTTATACAGTCTGCAGTCTACATATGAACAGCGCTGCTGTACAAAGAAAGGTCACAGCCAGACACTCAGGTCAGAAGTAAACGTTAGAGGACCCCGTGTCCCACATATCTGCAAAATGTCCAGGACAACACAACAAAGCTCAAGACATATATGTTCATTGTGGTCCTGTTAGCTGTTATGCTAAGAAATAACAGCAGGTGCCTTGGTGACCTTATACTATTGAATTTGAATATTTAGTGCTATAATGGGCGGTACAAACAAGTTATAGTAACATGCACAAATATAAATCATGTAATTACAGTTCTAAGCTTTCTGTAAGCTACAGTTTAACTAACAATTGGCCAATAAGGAGGAGGAAGTCTGATAAGTTTCTGCAGAAGTGGTCTTAGAGACACACAGGCACTCTGCAGGGTTCTTAGGTTAAAATCTAACACACCTCTCACTTTGTTCTAAGAGGTCTGAAGTAAGCACCAACACCATTAACTAAACACCATTTTGTTTTTGAAACACATCAGGCTTATTCAAATGTTCTCTTGTATCCTTCTGGCCTTGGATTTTATGTTGAGGATCCAGGTAAGGTTTTCTTCTACAGACTCTTCCATGCACAGTGGAACAGTGCACCACCACTCCTAAGTCAAAGCAACAGAAGGGTCACAGTATGACTCCAGCCAGTTCTGGAGTCACTGTTACATGGTGGGTGACAACCAGTGTTAAGGTGCAAGACTGCCATCAAATATGTTGGTCTGAGTTATCTATCTGTCATGTGTGTTATTAACACAATATTAATATTAATTTTTTTAATAGCATGGTTATTATTGTGAAACACCTAATTTGATGTGTTCAGAAATGGATCATTTTTTTATCTGCTGTTTTCGAGTTCTATAATGGGACTGTGTATGTCTGCCTGCAGGCTGAGGCAGAAGTGGCGTCTCTAAACAGGCGTATCCAGCTGGTGGAGGAGGAGTTGGACCGAGCTCAGGAGAGACTGGCTACTGCTCTGCAGAAGCTGGAAGAGGCGGAGAAAGCTGCAGATGAGAGCGAGAGGTGAAGAATGTCATGTTCTCCCACCAAGAATCTGAACAGCCCGTATCTCAACGTAACCCATAGCTGAGATAACACTGATGACATCACTATCATTAGGGTTATTTTCCCAGACTTGACAAAGCTCTTGAACTGAAGAAATTATACACTGTTTTTTCCAGATTTAGTTGGCCTCCCAATAACTAAGCTGATGACATGGAAAATAGCTGTTGAGAGCTGGAATTCATATCTATGTGAACAACCTCCAAACATTCCTGACGCTGATGTCATGAATGGTGGAGGTTACAGTACAGTGACCTCCAGAGTGACACTACTGAATGTAGTAACACATACTGTACGCAATAGGTTGTCACTGACTTCTTTCTGTCTGTTCCTCTCATCTTTCAGAGGAATGAAGGTCATTGAGAACAGAGCCACGAAAGACGAGGAGAAAATGGAGATCCAGGAGATGCAGCTGAAGGAGGCCAAACACATCGCTGAGGAGGCCGACCGCAAATATGAAGAGGTGAGGGAATCACAGCCCACTACAACACTACACACACAAGTTCACATACATGCATGGCAGAGCTAGACTTTTTCCATTGCAGACTAGCTCAGAAGTTAAGATATAACAAAAGTTACACAGTTATAAAGTTTATATCAAACTAAAAGAAGGTAATATAAATCCCATTATTTATTATGGTACTTGTAATGACTTGAATGACTTTACACACTTAGTATGTTACAGAAGCCCTGAGACGCAAGTGGAAATAAGTCTGAGTCTGATCACATTTTCTCTCTATCTCTCTCTGTGAAACAGGAGACTTTTTTTTTTGAAAGGCTCAAGTGTTTCTGTAATACTCATTTCAGCCACATCAGTGCACCATGACACCGTAAATAGGGAGAGGGGTCTGGCGGAAGACATTTATATAGGACTAAAAGCCTTGTTTTCAGATTGTACATACTGTACTGTATATTGTGTATTAGCTGTTAAGTAACATTATTGTCATGTCTTTGTTTTGTCTAAAAATGTATTTTAATTAAAAAAAAAGAAAAGATCAGATTTTGATCACCAGAATTCTTTTCCAATTGCCTCTCAGGGCTTGCGTAGTATGCACTGTAGAATTGCAGGATAAAAAGTGCAATGACAGATCTTTGGAGGAAGAGGAAAGTTCAGTTAAGTGTGCGCTGAATGTCTGCAGGTTGCACGTAAACTGGTGATCCTGGAGGGTGAGCTGGAGCGCTCTGAGGAGCGTGCTGAGGTGGCTGAGGCGTAAGTCAACTCCCTCCCCATGAAAACTCACACCGAGCCACTGTTCATTATTCATGTTGTCATGGTAGAGATCATATGATCACTACTATGACAACATGTGATCTTAGGCATTTACTTACTGTATCATTGATGAATGTTTTACTTTGCAATAACATAATTAATCTTAATGAAGTGCTTGTAGTAATATTTCTAACTGTTACTATATAATATAGTACATAATTTAGTAATAGCTGAGTTATTTTCTGTTGATTAACAAATTGATAATTCATCTAATCATTTCAGCACTAATGCAGGGTATTCTTGGAATCTCTAGTGTTGTATAGCCATGTGTGAATCACAAGCTGCAGGACCCAATGAATGCACTAATCACAGAGACCTGGATGTGTGTTTTGTTTTGTATTCTTTCTTGTGTGTTTTTATGTAATGCATGCCTGAATACACCGCCACCACTTCTATGGGACTTGTATTGTTTCACGGCTACCCTGCCCACTGTCCCCCTTCACTCACTCCCGACCTCCTGGACTAACTCCTGCAGGCGAGTGAGGGAGCTGGAGGAGGAGCTCAAACTAATGGACCAGAATTTGAAGTCTATGATGTGCGGAGAGGAAGAGGTACTTACTGTGCAAACTCCACTGAGGTCTAATGGTGACCTGCTCCCTTCTGCTCCTCTGACACGCAGCCTCTCAAGTCCTCTCTCTCTTTTCTAACCTGCACTTAACCCTGTGACATCAAGCATGTTCTCCAAGCTGTACTTAAAGGACAAGTCAGTGATATTCTGTGTTGTTTTTCTTATCAACAAATCCCATGAAAAGACCCAAGCCAACAATGAATCGATTCAGGGTCCTAGATTTGGTTTTTCAAAAACAATGAGACCAAAGTTAAAAAGCAAACAGGCCAAAAGTGCAGTTTTGTTCATTTGTAATCAGTCTAGAAGATGATGATGATTATATTGAAATAACTTTTTCTTACTAGACATATTCAGTTCAATTCAATTCAGTTTATTTATGTAGTGTTAATTCACAACTAATATTCTGTATCTGTATTCTATATGCTCCAAAACCCCCAGAGATATTTGCTTCTAAAGGTTTTTGAGTGAGGCTCTCCCTCCTAACCAATCAGAAAACTTGGCACAGTGTAGGAGAGCGGGTGAGAATGACGCCAGGGTGAAGCAGAGTGGACTGATTTCAAGTTTCATGCTAGTGTTAGCTTAAGTTGTACAATGTAGTTTTAATATTAACAGGGGAAAAAAAAACTACGTGTCACTGAGCCCCACTGTCTCACTGGGTGACTTGTTCCTTCATCACAGTAGAAACACACTGTAGATTACTTTGACTGATTGAATATTCACTAGACCAGCAAATCTGGATTAGTCTGCTGTTGAAAATAGTCCCAAACAAATGTACTGTTTCCTCATGTTTGAGGAAATAAAACTACAGTGAATTGTTTAAGGAATTAGTAAACTTTAAAAAAATAATAAGTATTATCAGCTTTGGGCTGAGAGCCGCCGGCAGAGTTTGGAAGTCAGAAAGTGTTGAGAGACGGACTAATATTGTACATTGTTGATGTGATTCTCTAAATGGGATTTGGTGTCAGTAAGAAAATGATAAAATAACAATTGACTTTAATTTCCATCCAGGTTAGTTTCACAACAACCACTACCTGTATTTCCCTTTTAAAACCATCCTGGTCTTTTGCTAAACCCTCTGTTTGCTGTCTTACTCAGTCAGAGGTAAATGATATCCATCTAGTCTCAGTATGACACAGAGAGAAAATGTTGATATGGTTCCTCACATACCCTCAGGGTTTCTTCTACTGTCCTACCTTTCAAATCACTGCTTTTTCTTCTCTTGCTTTTCCTCTTTCTTACATTGCTCAGTAAATCAGGTGACCTTGAGGAAGAGTTGAAAAATGTCACCAACAACTTGAAGTCACTGGAAGCCCAGGCTGAGAAGGTACAGTAGGAGCTGAGAGGCATTCAGCCTCAGGACCGGCCAGTCAGACTGTATATGTTCATATATCCATGGTCATGTACAAATCCCATTTTTCTAGAAAAGCTGGGACTTTTTCGGAAACTTTGTGAAGGTTTAAATGGGATTTGTCAATTTGCTTGAACTTTAAAGAGTTTGATGCTGCAACACACTCTAATGTGTCAAAATAAGGCGGACCATACTCAAGAAACATTGTTCTGGATGATCCCATGTGTGTTAGGTTAATTAATTACAGGTGAGGGGATCACGTTTGTGTATATAAGGAGCATCCACTAAAGGCTCAGTGTTAAAATGTTGTAAAAATGGGTCGGTGTTCACCACTTTGTGCCAAACTTCATGAGAGAATTGTCAGCTAGTTAGAATATTTTGCTAAATTGCAAAGAATGTAGATCTTTCACCATCATCACCACCATTGGATCAAGGTGGAAACCAC
The DNA here is from genome assembly GCA_032362345.1 of Sandelia bainsii. NCBI lineage: Eukaryota > Metazoa > Chordata > Actinopteri > Anabantiformes > Anabantidae > Sandelia > Sandelia bainsii. The sequence goes on from JAUMHL010000015.1 coordinate 22,011,076, forward strand.
TGTTGAATGTGTGTGACCTTCGAGCCCTCAGGCAGCATTGAATGAGAAACTGTCATGCTGCCATGATGAATATTGTTACATGAGCTCAGGAGTACTTTGGAAAACTGACAAAAACCTTTGGCACTTAGCACAGTCCTCTGCTGCATCCAGAAACACAACCTGAAACTATAGTATGCAAGGAAGGAGCCATATATCAATTCTGTGCAGAAACACTGCAGAGTTGTCTGCAGCCAAACTCACGTCAAATGGACAGTGAGACAGTGAGAGTCAGTGTTAACATTCTGTGGTCAGATGAGTACACACTTGTTTTCAGGAAGAACAGATGTCAACTTGTCTGTGCCAAACATGGCGGTGCATCAGTACCCATGGCATGGGTGATGTGTGAAGGAGTACATTGGGAATTTGGAGAGACATACGTCACCATCAAGTAAAATGGGAAGTCAGTGGATATTTCAGCAGGACAATGCCAGATTTATTACAATGAAAACACTTTTTACTGCATTTTAGGAAAAGTCCCAACTTTTCTAGAAATGAGGTTTATATTCAATGTAATGTGTAAAACATTCTCTACAAAACAAAACTCAAAAACACAAACCATGATATGATTCCATGTCCATTCAGCACTGCTTTAAGTGACCTTATACCATGGTATGTATTAGGTTTATCTAGTATTTATCATTAAATTGATGTTTGGAACTAAGCATCAGTTTTTCTGATAAACCCCTGACAGTAAAACTTGTACGACAGCATTGAAGTGCATTTGAAGTGAAAGGTGTCCTTAAAAGGGTCTGTTTAGTAGTTCATAGAGTAGTTGTAAATATTTTACATGCACTTTGTTAATACCTTTTGTGTTTATCTTGCAGTACTCACAAAAGGAAGACAAATACGAAGAAGAAATTAAAGTTCTTACTGACAAACTGAAAGAGGTGAGACTCATTTCACATTTCACACGTCACCTTTCTTCTACAGTGTTATTGTGATGCTCACACATACAGTGTTTACGCTGTACATGTCACACTGTGTGTTGATGCACATTATTCGGGGGTTTGTGTTCCAGGCTGAGACCCGTGCAGAGTTTGCAGAGAGGTCTGTAGCCAAGCTGGAGAAGACCATTGATGATTTGGAAGGTATTTTTCTCTCTTTTGTTGTCTCTTCATGTTAATGTAACAGCTGTATTAATTAAGTGCCTGGATGACGACTGACTGACGAAGCCATTAAACATGTACTTTTAATACTACAAGTAAAAGTCCTGCACTTTAAATTAGTATTTTTACGTGTACTTGTTTCACTTTTCACAACTAGTACACATATGTAGGGCTGACAGTCAGATACCAGTACAGTTCACAGGAAGTGGAAACTTCCAACATGGCTTCCAGAGGGTGTTATTCTAGCTCAGAGGGCAGTAGCTGTGGTCCTAGAGAGCCGCAGCCCTCCTTGTTTTCCAACCATGCCTGAACTTACAGCTTCTGATTGGCTGAACAAGCAGCCAAAACAAGCAAGATTGTGGCTCCCTAGCTCCAGGGCTGCCTACCCCTGATCTAGCTACTAATCATTTCATTAACAATTAAAGCCAGACAAGCCTGCTTGACGTTTTGTTTGTGTGTGTGTCTTTATTTCCTTGTGTGGACAAATTTAGTTTCAATACCATTATTGTGAGGACATTTTAGCTGGTCCTCACAACTTCACGTTGGGGGCTTGGGAATGCATTATGTCAAGTATAGCGAGACATGACTGTGTGTGTGTCTCTGACATTTGCTGAGTGAATCTTTCATTGATAACACTGCATCAGTTTGTGTGTATTTGAAGCCAGTCTACAGAGAACAGTCACATCAATATCTGCTGTTGCTGGTGCTTGGTGCGCTATAGCAAGCAGCTGATGTCAATCTGTCTCTTACAGTCTGAAGATTAACTGTTTCCTCTCTTTGTGTTTGTCTACTTGGTCCCTTGTCTGTGTATTTCTCTTTCTCTGTGTGTGTGTGTGTCCTTCTCCAGATGAAGTGTATGCTCAGAAGCTGAAGGGCAAGGCTCTCAGTGAGGAGCTGGACCTGGCCCTCAACGACATGACTACACTGTAGACCCTCTCTGACTTCCTTTCTGCTGCTCCCTCCTGTCTCAGCTCTTCTCCACTTGCTGCTCTGTTTCATCCCACAGTGATGTTGTGGGCTGGACGATGAAGCTCTGTCTCTGTTCCACGGTCATGCTCTTTTCACAGTTACTGCTCACCTGGTCACTGCTGTGTCTCTGCTGGTTCATGTCCTCTTTTTATTGAAATATTCTTGTAAACCTGTTTCCCTTTCCCCTCTGTAATAGATGGATTAAAGCTCTCTTGATTTTTCTGTCTCCTTCCTGTCGTCTTTCTCTTCCATTCACAACCATTTCCAAAAATAATTGGAATGTTAAGTCAAATGTGTACATTTCATTGGAAATAGTACAAAGACACATCAAATGTTGTAAGTGAGAAATATGAATTTGATGCCAGCAACATGTTTTAAAAAACTTGGGACAAAGCCAACAAAAGAATGGAAAAATTGTGATAGATCATCTCACAAATAATGAGGTTCATTGGCAACAAGTCAGCATCATAATTGGGTAGAAACAGCATCACAGAGAGGCTGAGTCAGAGGTAACGATGGACGAGGTTCACTTCTGTGTGAAAGACGTAAGAATAACGTTTCTCAACGTAACATTACTATGAATTTTGAGGATTTCATCATCTGGCCAAGCATCCATGATGATATGGGGATGAATTAGCGCAGAGAGAATGAGTAACTTGCACATCTGTGAAGGCAACATTAATGGTGAATGATTTATAGTTTACAGGATTTTTGATCCTCTTTGTCAGAGAAGGCCTTGTGTGTTTCAGCACATAATGCTAAACCACATTCTGCACGAATTACAGCAGCATGACTCAGTAGTAAAAGAGTCAGAGTGCTACACAGGAGGAGTATGAACCAAATGAAATAAGACATTCCAAACTAAAACATACATATAAAACATGTTGTTTGAAGAACAAGTGATGCTCCTGTTGCAGCTTTTTTGTTTCTGCCATCAAATTTAAAATGAGCATATATTTTTCAAAACGGGATACGTGTATCTTTGTATTATTTGCGATCAAATATATGTTTGAAAAGATTTGCAAATCATTGCATTCAGATGTATTTCTGCTTTTCGTAGCTTTACCTGTTTTGGAAACCTGGGATCTGCTTATAAGCAGCGTATGAAGAGGTTTTACAGGACACTTTAATGTAAAAATATATCTGATGCCTCTTTTGAAACATTTGTAACACTTATATATATGTATTGTAGAAGTGTTATATGCGTAACAACATATAGAAAACATATATTGATTCATATCAATATTTTGGTTTCTGTACTGATGAATATGTATAGGACCCTGTTAGGCTTCATGGAAGATGTACAGTGCAGCTCAGTTGTTGAAGCAGTTCAACTTGCACCAACCAGCAAAATGAATACTCAGTTCACCGGGTCATCGTCATCATGGCTGCCACTTTACTGAGAGCTGCTGGACATTTTATAGTTGTATTGGCATACTACAATTTTAGAGTCTAGCTTCTCTCATGCTGCGTCAGTGTGACTTGACTTTCTTGAATCAGTCAAAGACATAGTTGATATTACTGTGACGTTATGAACTGATTTAATTTGGCAGGTGAAAAACATTTTGTGTTTCGTGCTATAAATCCATGTGGTCAGTGTGTGTTTCTAGTGGCTAAAGCTTGTAATTCTTCCTTATATTCTTCCTATATATCTGGCTGCACTCATCACAGTTGTGTAGAATCACTACTGAGTTCCTTATGTGTCCAGACACCCTGAAGAAGGCCAGTGTGTTTTTGTGCCACTACATGAAGGCATTTTATTTATTTATCTGTCTACTAGAGCAACACAAAATATACTTTTTAATACCTTACATCACCCATATATGCACACATTATAGCCGGTTTTCTTTTAATTCAGCTGATAATAGAAATGATCACTAGCCTCACTATAATAAGAATCTAAATATTACATGTTTCCTAGTGAATTACTGAAGTTTTAAAATAACTCTAGTGTAATTCTGAAGCACATTTGCAAAAGTCTTCTGGACCATTTCATTATTCTTTCTTGAGCTTTCATTGTAACACTACAGCGCACAGACTGTGTAGAACTGGAGGGCCTCTGGATTTTCAGCATTCACACAGGAAATGTATTTAGAAGCTCACCTGTGACTTTCTTTCCTTCTCCAGAGAAAGTGGCCCAAGCTAAAGAGGAGAACCTGGGGATGCACCAGGTGTTGGACCAAACTCTTTTGGAGCTCAACAATCTATAAAGACCTCTACAGATCTGGGTGAAGGAAGGGTTAATGACCCACCCAACACTCCCAGCATACACCATTACTGATTGAATCTTAATGAAACATTTGTTTAAAACAATGAAATTAGGTAAATGAGGATCAGTTCAGATATAATTGGCAACATGGCTTCATCATAAATCATCTTATGATCAATAAGAAAAATGTTTCACCAAACATGTTGAAGCTTTTCTCATTAGAAATATTCATGAATTCACACTTATGTGTTGTCGTCTTTAAGAATAGTGATCAACTACAGGGTCATTACTGCTACACATAGAAAACATAGTTTTCTCCCCTGGTTTATAAATTGTGATACAGGAAGGTCTGATCAAAGACACATCTACCCAAGAAAGATTTTAATGTTGTGAACCACATGAATTAAGCATGTGGCAGTTGTTAGTTTCTTCTTTCCTAACTAATCAAATCTTAACCACAGATCAGAAATCACTTCATATTTTTGTTATAGTTAGACACCAACACATGATGTGTGACTGGGATGTCAGATCAGAACTCTTATTTTGGAGGGCAACAACAAACTGTGGATATTATCTTGTTATTTAGAGGGTTGTATTTATTATACAGTCAAACTAACCACCTTTATATTGGCTGCATTATTTAAAGTCATTTTTAGGCCGGTATCCTTTAGGTTGACTCCTCATTGTTTATTAATAGAATTTGATTTCTAATAGAACATACTATCAGAAAAGAGACTGAAATAGGAAGTGAATCAAATGCTGGGAGCTGTAACACTGACATATTTGAATACAAGCTTCATATGTTGTAAGAACAAGAAAATGTTTCCCTAAAATAATAAACTCTGAATTGCAAGATGTCGCTGACAGTGTGACTCTTTTTAATACTTGTTTTAATGTTATACTCATCTGATTCTGGAACAAACGTGTCTTTTTCAGCTCATACAGTGCTGTTAAACTATGATTGACAGCTGCAAACAAACAAATACTGCAGGACAAATACTTCAAACTTCCTGCAGAGATACTAAACCCCAGGAGGTAAAGAAAAGAAGCATAGACGAGGCTTTGGCTTTGTTGAACTCTTCTATTAGATGGTGATATTTTGTCGGTGCAGTCTTCAGATTGGAAAAGTTGTGCTCAGCTCGTTTCAACTGCATGTTTGCAGTATGTCATGTTTCTGGTGTTTCAAGTTTGTACAACACTTGATAAGACAGAAATGCCAATAAATCAAAAGACATCAGAACCAGGCTCAGTTTACTTGTCAAGGGAACAATGTCATGGAGCTGATCTTCTACATTGTTGAATTCTTGGACTAAAGGTGGAATCTTTTGTCAGTAAAGTAGGAACATTATTAAATGAACTCAGAACAGTCTTTTTTCTGAGGATGTCATAAATATTCCTACATTAACATTATTGTTGTCATATTGTGAGATTCAAGTCAGAATTTAGTGAGAATAAAGTCTGATTCTGATTCTGATCATCATACATATATATATATATATATATATATATACACACACACATATAAAAAAAATTCCCCACTCACCTCCCTGCGGGAGGTCTTTTGTCCTTCAAGCTCGGGTCCTCTACCAGAGGCCTGGGAGCTTGAGGGTCCTGCGCAGTATCTTAGCTGTTCCTAAGATTGCGCTCTTCTGGACAGAGATCTCAGATGTCATTCCTGGAATCTGTTGGAGCCACTCTCCCAGTTTGGGCGTCACTGCCCCG
>JAUMHL010000015.1:22017220-22032266 GCA_032362345.1 Sandelia bainsii
TATGTCCCTTTTGTTGAATTTGTAGAAACTTGGTCTATTACCAATAACTGTCTCAATCAGTCTGTAGGAAGGAGGAGCAGTAGAAATAGGGGGTGGACCGCAAGGTGCGCATGTGCATTGTGGAAGGGATTGCGATGACAGGTCAGGGGAAATAGTGGAATTAGAAACACCTGCATGAGAAGTAAATAGTCAATGCCTCAATACATACAATCCAGTAGTACCAAATGCGTCTTTCTGCAGTATGAGTACATTTACTTTTGTTAATTAAAGTATCTGTCAATGATAATACTTTGATTTTTACTTTACATTATTCATGAGGCACATGTGGAACATCTGGACTAAACTTCATCATATGTTATCAACAGCATCCAGCATCCAGTCCAACAGTGTTTTTCTTAGTAACTCAGTCAGACTGATGCCCACAGAAAGTAGTTTACTACTTAAAGTACATTTTAGAGCTTGTACTCAGTACTTCAACATGAGTAAAGAATTTAAAGTAGTTCTTCTACTTGTAGTGGAGTACCTTTTAGGCAAATACTTGCACTTTTACTTTAGTACTGTGTTTGTGTACTTCAGCTACCTCTGCTCTCAGAGTGACAAACGTTAAACGTCACATGTGTTTATGAGTGTTGAGTTTTCTGCACATCACATCTGAAAATCTGTAGCTGGTCTCACACTAGTGACTAGTGTCACACTAGTGTGGTCACACACAGCAACAGAAAGAGCTTTGACCTTTAAGGTGCTGGTGTTCTTCTCTCTCCTCCAGTAGCTGTGGTCACAGAGGTGAGATGGCACATCACACATCTGAATGATTTACATCCAAACTCTTCTTCATTCAAGACAACTGGAAACTGAATAAATGTTTTAACCCTTCATCTGCTGAGCTGATGTTTCCCTTCACCTGATAACATTTGTTTTACTATTCTACTGTAAATGTCAGTTTGTTACTGTGTAATGCATTCTTTTTTATACAGTGACAAACCTTAACAGTAGGTCTACTAAAACCTCAATAACAACTAAAAGACTGATAACAAACACAACACTGATAAATAAACTGATGTGGAAACATTTGGAGAAACAAATCAGGCTAAAAGTGGAAAGAAACTCTGTATGTATGAATGTGTATAATGTTTTTATTAAATAACATTATGTTTAAACCAGTAACAACTGTCTCACTTTGATAAAAAATTCTGTCAGTTATTGGAGCTGTCAAACTTTCAACTCCTCAACACTTAAAGTTTTGCTCAACACTAAAGTCTAAAGTCAGTGTTTTTGTAGGACTTCACACTCGCTTTTCACACATGTTCCATGGTGAATGAGTCACAGAGCTGAACTGAGGTCAGTGGGAGTCTTTATGTCGGTGGGTGCTTTCTCACTTTGTTAGAAATCACAAGTGAATCTTTCTCCTCTAATGTCTCAGAGAGAAAAGGTGGATTTTGGAACGACGGTCTTGAATTTATGTGCTCAACTGACGTCCTACGTCAGCACGACGTCCACCTGCTACTCATAAATGACTGATTACCACTTTACAGAGCGTTATTTTATAAACATTTTTTAATAATGGACTTATGGAAAATACTATATGTTGGTACGTTCCTTGAAAACACTAATAATTAAAATAATAACAAAGCCCGGGTCATGTCTATTTTAAAACAGGAATTTCAGTGAAGAGAAGTGAAATCATTGAAAACAACAAACTGCGGGACACTGACTGGAATATTTGGGATTTCACAGTGTTTCATGGAGGTGAACCTTTTCACTCATTGACAGTTTGAATCAGATCCAGGTCCTGAGGCAGCAAAAACAGCTTCAGATCAGGATGCCACCAAGTGTGGCATCATGAGTGTTCTTTTGTCATCATGTCCTCTAACTCACCAGTATCTGGTTCTTCTACATACAGGTGGATTTATACTACAGTCCTTGACACACAGTCACTGCACTCAGGTTATCTCCATTTAACTACTTGTGTGACTTCTTCAACTAACTGACTGGCTGCAGCAGTGATGAGATTGTTTCAGCAGCAGTGTTTTCTGACTGAGATAAAGTCACTTATTCACCCTGATCCAATAGAACATTCTCATATCTCTTCACTAGGTTTGTGTATTGTTGGATTTTCACTGATTCCTATTTCAGTTCATCAGTTCAGGTTCTTATCAGTAAAAGTGTTCACATTACAACAATTTTTTTTCTTTCTTCTTCTAAGTTAACTGAACATTCAGTGCAGCAGCAAAATTGTTCCACCATTCAGAACTGATCAGCAGAACTCAAAATTTTTGCTACAGCTACCTGGTGCTTTCCAGTTTGGTTCCAGGTTTCTGTTTCTAAGTGTACCTGTAAGTCCTGAGTGGGAGACCTTCTCAGCTCACAAGCTAGGATCATGTTGCCCACTTCTACAAGGTTAACTGACCCACACGGTGACATGATATCACTGACACGCAAATGAGCAACAGAAAGCCGATCATACACATTTTGCTCTGAGCACCTGCCCATGTCACAGATACCTCAGTTCACATCTGGACGACTTGAACCAGAACTTTTCAGGATGTGAACACCAGTAATCCACTGGTCAAGAGATATAAAGAGATCCTTCTTTTTTCGAAAGTAAGTAGACAAAGGCATCTCAGTGAACTTTCATCTACCTCCATCCATCCTTCCATCCATATTTCCTTCGATTTTAATATGACTCTGTCATTTTTAACTGACATGTTTGCAGCATTTGAAGCCTTTGTTTCAAAATCATTCAAATGAAAATTATTACATTTTACAACTCAAAGATGTAATTCTATGATTAAACTAAACAGAAAATTGAAATAGTTCACCTATGTAAACTAATCCATAAGCACCTCTATACTAAATATTTGGTATAATTTAGAAACCAACCTTGTGTCCTTGTTAAAAAAAAAGAAAACCATTAGAGTATTACCTTTAGTTTAGCATTGGCTTAACTAGAGAATGCCAAAAAAAGAGGGACATTAAAAAGGCAAAATGCAGTGTAGCAGTTTTTCATTTGAAGCTGTAAAGTTGAGGGAGGTACATTTTCATGATCCTGTCATCAAATGACACGTTGCTGGAAGATAACTTTGAGTAATCCTGCTATCAGACAGACGAGACAAAAAGAGAAGTGAAAACAAAACTTCCTTGGGAGGGTACAGACATATGTACTGTGTGTACATCAGGAATGGAAGATGACCAAGATTAGCCATCTCTCCGTAAACTAGTATATCTGCTAACGAGCTGCATGTTTATTAAATCAAGTCCACATTTTGAGAAAGTGTGCTCTCACTTTCACTCATCTGGGGTCATTTTCTACTTCCCGGGTTCAAACACATCTTGCTGATGACTTTGCTTAAACTGCCTCACGGGGATGTAGACTTCAGGGTTTTGCATTTTGCATTGGCTTGTTTTAGAAAGTCTGTGCCAAGACTTAACGGACCTATACGGAGGTCTTGCATGCTGTGAACTTAAGGGGTGGAGACATACTGGAAAATAAAGGCGAAGGACACCCAGTGAAATATGGGAATTCAGGTTTGTCAATTGTGTCAAATATAAGGAGAGATTGTGTAGTAAATATGACTCAGTGCTGACAAATGTTGCGACACACCATATATGAGCAAAGCAGAAATTCCTGGCACCCTATTGTCAAGGTGCATGTATGAGAGACAGCAAACTGTAAAGATCAAACAGTGAAACCTTTTCCAGAGTTAACAGCAGGGTTTCGACACACTGTCAGTGTGGATTGATTTTGCATCTCTTTTTCTGACACTTTTACTCACTCTCTTCAGTTATGTAGAGTTCCTAAAATATGGAAACCTACTGTGATTGTTCCAGTAGTTAAAACTAAATATCCCAAAGTTCTGAATGATTTTAGACCAGTTGCTCTTACCTATTTAGGTAAGGTACCTATAAAAGGTTTTGAGAAATTGGTTAAATAATAGATCCTGCAGGCAGTTAGTTAAAGATATAAATGGGATCAAATCACATCCCATCAAACTGAGCAGCAGATGTTCCTGTTGGTTTTACGGTGACCGCTTAGACTGTAGGAGGAACTGTGGGTGATTTGCTGGCTCAGCAGTCACTAAGAAATGTTGTTGATGCAAGCACAATACTGAAATGAGAACTGCTTTTGATGGGAGTCGAGCTGGGATCCGAAGGCTAATGCATTTTTGTGGTGGACTGTATGTGTTTTCTAACCACTTGCAGTTTGTGACCATAAGTCTGGAGTAGTACTAGTTAAGACCACATTTTACTACAGTTGTTACACCAGCTGTCTGCTGCTAGCGTGACATGCATGAGAGCTTGCAGACCTACTTCTTGTCTTTTATTTACAGATGATTACAAAGAATTTCCACTGCGACTGTTGTCTGGTCACGGCTGTTGCCAGCACAGAGGCATAACTAGAAAATGTACTTGGTAGAGTGCAGACCTCTGACAATGTCAATTGGGCCATTTGTTTTCATTCTAGACATGAAGCAGCAAGTGTAACGGCTTCACTGGAACATAAAAAATGTTCAATGTAGGAAACAAGAGTCTAGTTTACTTCTCTGGCAGATACACAGTTGGTGTAGCTTGGGACCCTCGCTGAGTGCGGTGATGATAAAGTTTCTGTTGCAGATACTATGGCAAATGTAGAAATTTGGAATTGGCTTTATTCTTTTTTGATTTTCTGACAGTTAACAGGGTGAGTAATGACTCAGTACATTTCTGTTCAGTTATGTCTTTATCTTTTTCAACCCTGACACTTTACAGAGTGTGGTATACTCTATGATGCCATTATTAGTACAACCACCCACACTCATGGTTTAATATCTCTGTTGAAATAAATGATTAAATCGCAGTACTGGCATATAGAGACAGACACTCACAGTCACACCTATGGGCAATTTAAAGTCACTAATTAATCTAACTGCATGTCTTTGGACGGTGGGAAGCTGGAGTATCTGTAAGCAACATTCAAACTCCACACAGACAGGCACCGGGCTGGATTTAAACCTAGGGCATTCTAGCTATAAGGCAACAGTGATTATATTGTATGATAAAACCCTAGGGTTTCCATAACAGAGGATGTCTCACCTAGGGCATCAAAATGTCTGGAGACGACCCTGCTAAAGATAATGAAAGTACAATACTTTCGATGAATGAACTGTCGACTGCAACTGCAAGTTGACGTTCAGACATGTACAGGTTTGATTTGGGAAGTCGGTGCCAAGAGTTGACGGACCTGGATTTGTCCATTCTAAGGGGTGGAGACATACTGGAAGAGCTGCGAAAGTGAAGGACACGCAAATCCGACACAGCTACATCGAGGAACTCTGATTTGTCGAACGTGCGCTACAGACAGTTGCTTTAGCCTATCAGCAACCAGCATGTAGTCACGTACGCATTTAAGCTGATGCCTATAGTTTCAGCGACAGGCACATCCCTCAAAGAAAGGTTACTTCGGCCCATCCGCATGGTGTGAGATCGTGTAAGTGTGTCGCAGCGCCGCGAGATGTTACGACACACGCTCTCCTGCCTTGACGGGAAGTGGGTGGTCCTGTCTTGGAATCGCTGGCACAGACGGGACGCTAACTGCAAATGCAAACATTTATAAAGTGCTTTTCGACGGTTGTTGGGTTCAAGCTTTTAAATAAAGATGATATTGGTCTAGAAAAACGTGTATAGAAACAACAGTTTAGTTAGGTAAGTAATATCATTTTTGTTTTAACTGCGGAAACAATATGGCGTTTCTGGGGTGGCAATGTGAGCTAGCGTTATCGGTGCTAAATTTGTAATTCGCAGTGCTCGAAGTTAAGCATGTTTTACCCAAAACGTACCACAAACATTTACAAAGTACGTTAACCACTGTTAACTAACACCGTAGTTCGTGCGTGCTTGTGTAACGTAAAGTATCTATTATAAATATTACTGTTATCTCGACATGGCGTCGTGGTAACTAATGGTACAGAGACGTAAACATAGCTAATAGTTGTAAATGGTGTTTTAGACAGAACCGGACTTTTCTTGTCTGATATGATGTCTTTATTTTCATAGCTTGACGTCGTCATCATCATCATCACCACCACCATGGTGTCTGCGGGGGTGCTCCAGATGGTGGTGTTAACTTGCCTTGCCTCTGCTCTACCTGCTGAAGGTGGTCAGTATAAATTAATTTTGAATTTGAACCGCAGTGCTGGGACATACCTACTCCAGATTTCTCTGTTTTGCTGTCTGAATGTTCATGTGTCATACGTGTTGCTGTGGACTACTGTGTCATTAACAATTTCACAATCAGTGTGTTTACATGTACTTAAGTAACCAGTTTACTCAGAGAAACCAGGTTTCTTGGAACGAGTTAACTTGCATATAAATCTGCTTATACATGCATTAGATGAGTAATCTGATTTCTCTTTAATCTTGGTCTTATTTTGGAAGCATGGTTCACAGATTGTAACTGTACAGAGACCTAAGGGACTGCTTCCTGACTCTTTTTTTGATGTGTTGGGGGTGCCGACTGACAGCACTGTGACAGAGACATGTAAACAGACAGTGAAAAGTGACTTAATCAATGCCTAAAGGGCACTTGTGGGTGTGTTGTTGGTTTTGGGTGGGCTTGATTTTAAAATGAGGCAGCATCGGCCGGTGTAATGATCGCCCCCTCTTTTCATCCCAACAGCTCTTCTCTGCTAAAAGTAGTAGTGTCAAGTGTGTGTAGCCTTTGCTCTACTCATGCACTCTTGTAAAAAGCTGTTTAGAAACCTGGTTACACGTATAATATACATTGCAGAGTTCTCCAGGAGAAATATACCTGGGGATATCAGGTTTCTCTAATCCCCTACCCAGATTATGGAAACCACATTTCCTGTTTACACAACAGTTAAGAAATCAACTTATTGGAGAAACCCGACTATGACCTCGTTACTTAAGTGCATGTAAACGCACTGATTAATGTGCTTTATTGTACAATTTCCACTAATTGTTGCATGAGACAACTGGAAAAGCCCTGGCTGGCTTAAACAGGAAAATGGCTGCAGTTCCTTTAGATGATTCAGATCAAGGGCCATGTGAGTCACTGACACAGTGCACATTTACATATGTCTGCCTTGAAAAAAGTCCCCCCCCCCCCTTTTTTTTTTACCTCTTTGAGCTGCCCCATGGAATAAACATTTGCCAAGTTGATAGCTTTTTATGTTTTGTTTGCATTCACGTCTTCTGGTTAGCAGTTGTCTTTCTTGTTATATTACTGCCACCAACTGTTTATCTGCAGAATAACTTGAAGCTATTGGCTTGGCTGTGTTTTGATAAAGACCCGAACAGGTTGTGCTGTGCCACTTGTGCCTCTTCTGGCTTTCATTGTGGTAGTGTCAGTTCCCTTAAGTTTGTAACTTGCACAGCATTAGACTACATAAGGCTGCACTAAGCAGCACTTCATTTTTTGGTATCTGTAATCTTTTATGTAAAGGACATATGATAGAGGAATCCCAGAAACTATAAGACAAAAGCACAATAATTGGCATGAAGAGTAAAACCCACTATCCATTTTGCCTAAAGGGCTATTGAATAGCACCTGTACTTGCTTAAACCTTATGTATCTGATTAGACTTGGCTATCAAACTGTTATAAATACATAATGCACCAAAGTAACCAGTTTGTATCTTGTGACTTAAAGATTATCATTATGACTAACCACCATGGAATAATGCCTGAACACAAGTCTTCTTATCTGGTATTGTGTAGATGTAGAAGAACAGTCAGAAAATGGTTGTGCCACTAGGTGCCCTCTTTCTGTTAAATGAGTCACAGGTTCAGGTGCGTGCACAGCTTTGCTCTCCTCACTGGGGCTGTCTACAGAGCCAGCTGTGCTTTTCTGTGTTTTGTTTGTATTGTCTGTGTTTTTGGTGCATAGTTTACTGGTTGTTTGTTGTCAAATTTGTAAGTGTGTGTGTTTTTTTTGTTTTTTTCTTAACACATCATACCTTGTTGAGTGTCAGCTTTGTGTCTTTGTTACCATGACGTTCTGAATTAAACGTTGGCTTCAAAAGTGTGATGCAACCACATCCCCTCCAACTTCGCAGCAGATGTTTCTGTTGGTTTTGTGTTGACTGCTTAGACTGTGGGAGGAACTGCAGGGTATTTGTTGGCTCAGCAGTCACTACATGTTAAAAATATTATTGTTGATGTAAGCACACTGCAGTTTCTGTTGAGTATGGAACGTGTGAATGTGGAGTTGGAGCTATTTTTTCTTTTTGTTTTGTTGGTCTTCAGAGAATCATTTGCTGATAGCCCCGCAGTCTCCAGTGCTTGAGGTTGGGACTAACTTCACGGCCACATGCATGATCATCAACACAGCTGAAGTTACAGCAGATGACCTCTACTGGAATCTTTCTAAGACTACCGTTCCCAAAGAACAGTACACCAAGATCAACAAAACAGCTCTTAATGTCACTATCCTCATCACGGGTGAAACAAATGAATGGTTGTTTTGCTTGTGCAAGGAAAAGTCACCCTTTGTTGTCCTGAACAATGGCAAATTCATACATGGGATCAATATTGAGAAAGGCTGTAAGTTTTTGTTGATTTTATGTTTTCTACAACTATTATTTTTCATGTTACTGGAAGTTGAACTGCAGCACCTACCTCTAGCTTATAACATAGTTTGTGAACCCTTGAGAATTGTCTTCATTTCTGCCTAAATAAAACTAGATAAAGACAACACAATTGAACAAGTGGGACAAAAAAATTAAACTTGTGGAAAATGATCTTAAATATTTGTGGGGCAAAAGTATGTGGTTTGTGTTGGTTGCTCTAGAATGATCAATTCATTTGAAGGGATAATTGATTGAGCTGATCTCTAACAATATGACTGCCGTCAGAACAGTCAGATTGGAATTCATGTGCTAAAATAAACAGATGAGACAATGATGCAACAACACAGATGGAGTGAATGGAGATATGAGGAAGTTTCAGATTGCGAGTGGTCGACTAACAAAGATCACTTTCAAGAGCAAGGTGTGTAATAGTCTGGGAGGTCATAAAGAACCCCAGGGTAACTTTTAAAGAAATTTCTAAAGGGTTCACAAAGTTTCAAGCATTTATAAACACCTGTATTTAGTGTTCAGAGGTTTGACCTGGTATATGACCACATTTAACTCCAGACAGTTTTTTTTAAGAAGGCAAATGAGTTATTACACTCTGCTGTAAACATGACATGCATTAGAGATTTCAGACCTACATCCTGTTTTACATGTGCTCACAGTGCCATGGATGATTACTCAAGTATTTCCATTGTGTGCACTTCTGTTTTCACCCCCTGAGACTAAAGCATACTTAAGGCTAACTTCTAAAACATTTGAGCAAAAAACGTTCAAATTGATCAAAAAACTCAATTTACCCAATCTCTCAAACGTTTAAATAGTAAAGTTAAAAAGATGTCTGTGTTTTGTTATTTATTTATTTTTGTTCCAATGTCAGATCGTCCAGGGAAGCCTGAGAATCTGTCCTGTATAGCGGTTCAGGAGCGAACGTACATTTCTCCAGTCGTCAGGTGTGAGTGGAAAGCAGTTGGACGTCAAACCTCAGAAGTTCCTACAACATACACAGTGTTTGCTAGAGTTATCCTGTGAGTAGACTTTTATCTTTAAAACCTATTTAAATACAGATCTAAATGTAATCATCCCTATGACTGGATCAGCCACATCAACATCTACCAGGTGTGATGATTTGTCTTAACAATGTGTAACAGCCTTGTTCAATCCATAGAGGCCAGTGCAGCTGTGTTTTTTCTTTCAAAAATCTAGTGTAGACTAAAACTTAAACCACTCCTCTTTGTTAGGGTTATTTGATTTTAGGTGAGCAAAGGTATTGGAACATGTAACTGGTGTTTCTTGTTACCTAGGAGTGTCCTTCAGATGACTACTATTGATGTAGCATTGCTTTTTACCTGTGAAACATGCATTTATTGTTGAAAAAGAATGTCAGCCATTTTGACTATGAAAAACGGGCGTAAAACAGCACTACACAGACATTTAGCATAAGCAGTACAACAATATGGAATGTCTTGAAAAAGAAAGGAACTTATGGTTTACTGAGCAACTGGTCAGTCGAGGAAAACAGGTGATAACAGAAGCATTGTGAGAGCTGTGAAATCCCCAAAGTAACACCCAGTGACATCACGAGCAACCTCTTCAGTGTAGAGCAAAAATGAATAAAGCCCTACCATGGCAATACTTTCAGAGGGCAATGTAGATCAAATGATTAGATTGAAAATTATATTATAAGTATATTATTCAGCTAATGAAAGGGCTGAGAAGTTGGCCAATATAAAGTACTTATCCTGAAAAGTCAATATGAAATAGTTTAAATTGGAAAATTGGTTGTATGGACCTCACTGTTGAGTTTTTCTGAATGTCTATTGAAATCTTCTATCAACAGAGGCGAAACATTTAATGCATCGACTCAAGCAAACCACACTGAAGTGGTTATGAATATTTTCCCCAATCATATGACACTGGAATTCTGGGTGGAGGCACACAACAAACTGGGAAGAATAGAGTCTGATCATCTAAAGAACGACGCTGGCTGGTTCGGTAAGTTGAATGTTGTATTACAGTGCTGCCATCTTTATGTTGACTTGTTCTGGTATAAAACATGTCAGTGTCAGCTCTGCTGAAGTCTGACTCTGGTGATGGTGATTGATAGTCATTATGTTGCATGTTCATGACTGTTTGTTTTATCTGTCTATGCAGTGAAAACAAACCCTCCATCAGGTGTCCAAGTCGTGGCAGAGAAAGATTTTCCCACCTCCCTCCTCATACGATGGAAGCAACCTATTGCTAAAGAATATGTGAAACTAACCTATGAAATAAGATTCTCTCCACATGGATCTCATAACTGGACTTATGTAAGTGTGTTTGTGTCTCCTGCCAGTATAGATTCATTTTCTTTTTATGAGGGAAAGTAGGGGTGGAACACAGCACTGAAGCACCTAGACTAAATATTGTGATAAATAATATAGTATGTATGTAAAAGTTTCCAAACTCTTAACTTTAAAACATTAAAATGTGTTGAGGGAACTGCCTGCTGTGCTGTGTTAGTGTACGCCTTTTTCAAATAACTGTTTTCACTAAGACATGTTTTTATGAATGAACACAATCAGATCAGTAGAAACAGTTTTGTCTGACAAGTTGGCTGTTAGCCTTTTCTAATTATTAGTTGACAGAATGCAGAAACAATTTTAATGTCCTTCAGGTACCTCGCACGGACACCACCAATGACATAACGTCCTTCAGACTCCAGAACCTTCAGCCATACACAGCTTATGTGGTTCAGATGCGCTGCAAACATTATAGTGTGCCAGAAGGCCAGGGTTATTGGAGTGACTGGAGTGTCAATACTACAAAGAGAACACCTGAAGACCGTGAGTATTATGGCTGTCTGTTCTGATCAGTATTTAACCACCAAATACAACATGTCTTTGCACACATGACAATTGAAATTAGATTAGTCATTTGGGGTTTCCTTATTAAGATGGTGGATGCAATCTGAGTCTTATTGAGACCTTTCATGAACTTAGTTGTTAATATTTGAGAGCATGTACATTAAGTGAAGCTGGTGTCATCTAAAATCTAAAAATGTTTAACCTGTTCAGTGAAAACACATTTTGGCTTCCGGAGTATGTGCATGTTGGGAAATACAACTTATGTCCAGGCTATTTAATTGTTATATGGACAGAAATATTAAAATTACACATTTAAAAGAGTTGCTGAATTTGTCAATCTGCTCACTTTAATTTTGACTGAACCTGTCAAACTAAAATATTTGCTTTTTTGTTTCTTTGGCCTAGGACCAAGAAGTAAACCAGATTTATGGACAGTCATTGGCGACAGCACTACTGGACGACGAGTGCTGTTTATTTATAAGGTATCATTTTTATAATAATCAGTTTAACACACAACATGTGTCACAGCTAATAATCCCAGTATTACAGTTGGAATGGTAAAACATGCAACATTAAGAGCAAATGTCTCAAATCATTTTTTCATGTTTTATGTAGCTGCTTGTTGTGGGGGAAAAAAGCAGAGGATATTTTTGTTGATGATTTTCTACATTGTCGTTAATTAAATTCTGAAAGTGCAAAACTTTTAACATGTTTTAACAAGTCTTATCTTTGGCTTCAAAGTTCATCTATCACTTTTTGAGGATGTGGCTCAAAAGATGAGATCAGATCCACTGTACCATTCAGTACAGAGACACATAGACATAGTAGAAAAACTTAAAAATGTCTAGTTTCATTAGGAAATACTATTCATTTCAAAGGAAACGTACAAACCTGTGTGTCTTAACCCCTCCAGGATCCTGTGTCTGCCAATGGGAGGAAAATAAGACTTATATACAACGTAACGACAGATGACTACAAATTCAAGAATCAAAGCTGGAATAGTGTCCTGGTGAACAGGTCAGAAACAGACAGCAGCTCTAACCAGAGGGAGATCACTGTTCTGCAAGAGATTCACCTGACCGACAAGCAGTTTGTTAGACTGGATGTCACTGCCAGCAATTCTGTGGGGACGTCTCCTGTAGCATCATTAGTCATCCCTCAAAAAGAAAATGGTAGGTATCCGTGGTGACTCTGAGCTACAAGCCACACTCTGAAGGTACTCCTGTAATGTATTGTCAGCGCTGCTGCTTGTATTATTATTATAGTATAAAGTCATAAGCATGGAGGACTTGCGTCAACACTATGCACCACTGTTATATCCAGCTGTATTTGTCTGTGGTGTTGTCACTGAAAAAGGAGCGTGGTCACTGTTGAGGTGACCCCTGTCCCAGCTCCAACAGCAGTGTTTCTGCTGATAACAATTTTACATGGTGGCCCGCCAAGTCAAAAACACTCGGTAACTTGCCTAGGAATGGCAGTAACAGGCCGTTATATTACTGTACTCTGTTATTTAGCAGATGATGCTAAAACCAGGAGTCTTTATGGAATAAGTTTTTAGTTTTTTTAGCAAACGTTTTCTTTACAGTGTTCTAAGCACTGTCTCCTCATTTCTGTATGCTCTGAAGTCTGTGTTACTGTCTGTCTGAACTCAAACAGAGTGTATTACATCCTGTGAGACAGGTCTTTTTTTTTTTTTTTTTTTTTACCAGTGTTTATGTTGAGATGTGCTACCACAGATTACATGCACTGATGATTACATAACTACTGCTGATAAAGTGTGGCTTAATTTGCCTGTTTGACAATTACTAGTTTGCAAGCTGTAGTTATTCAGCTGTAACCCATCACATTGTGTCTGACATCTTTGTCTCATATAAACAGGAGATACGTACCCTCGGTGAACCAGCTTTGCTTTAAATCTCTAAATCAATGTTATAGAGGTGAAAAAAGGAAAAAAAATTTGAAAACTTTAAGCCACATTTAATCAGGAATGTGTGTCTGTCTGTTACAGCACAAGGTCCAGTGAAAGAGCTGAAGGTTTGGCCCCATGGGGATCAGCTGTGGCTAGAGTGGAAACCCCCCAACAGAGCAGATGTGTCGGAGTATGTGGTGGAGTGGGTCAGTGGTGACCAGATAGACTGGCAGAGGGAAAGCAGATACACCACACAGACTGCCATTAAAGGTAATCACTTAAAACAGCATTATCAAGTTTAACATACCTTTGAAGGAATATTTGACAAAACATCAATACATATTGAGAATTAACTTCTAAAGTCTTGTATAGTGGCTGTATATAGTATGTACATATAGTAGGTTACACAGTTAGATAGACTTGGGTCTACATAGTGACATTAGATTCCAATAATAATTTAAGTTATTTCAGAACATTCATACAAGCATCAGAAGTATGGTCTATTTGTACTTGCAGTATGTTACAGCCACTAAAATATGACTATATTGTATATGTATATATAATAAGTATCTGCATTGATGCTTATTATAAATACAACACAACCTATGTAGTAGGAATGAAAACCACTGAACTAGCTGCTGCAAATGGAGTGTGTGATATCTACATCAGAAAACACCAGTGAATAAGATTGACAAAGTCAATCTTGTTGCTACAGATACTACAGAGTTGGGTGGAGTTGCACTTTGCTCTAATTCCTCTTTTTTTCCTCCAGGCAACCTTGAAAAGTTTGTTTGCTACAATGTATCTGTGTATCCAATATACTCTCAACGGATTGGGAAGCCAGCAAGTGTAGAAGCCTTTTTGGAGCAAGGAGGTAAGATAAAATACTCATTGTATGCAGTATTGTAAGTAGTTTAAAGTAGTAAACTGCTTTATTTTGAGCTCCTTTTATCCATGTTTGTCTTCTTTCTATGAAATTAATCTGATTGAAAAACCGTTGACCTATTTGTTAAAGACAAAAATCTAAATATCATAATATATATAGAATATAGAAAAATGAGATTTAGTTTATTTTTGAGGCTTTATAAATCATTATAGATTTAGAATTTAGGGACAGTTCATTAAAATGGATGACATTGCTGTTGTGGTTGCAGTTCCATTGGAAGGCCCTGTTGTTAGGCTGGTGGGCAGACCAGGACGTAACAACGCTGTCCTGAAGTGGACAGAGATTCCCCTGGACCGCCGACGAGGCTTCATAACAAACTACACAATATTTTATACAAGTGTGACTGAAATACATAGTATGTACCTGTCACACTGTGTCCAGAATCAGCTGAGATTCTTCATTTACAGCTTCCTATTTATTCTCAGCAACTGCCAGTCTTACTAGCTTATTTCTATTTTGCTCATTTGCAGGCATAACAGTGCCAGGTAATATCACCTCATACACCCTGAGGTCATTGTCAGGCAACACCAAGTACGACGTGTGGATCAGGGCTTCAACTGTCCGAGGCTCAGCCTACAGCTTTAATCACTCATTCACCACTCTGAAATATGGTGAGTGTCTGAAAGTGAACTTATGACTACAAATACTCAGTATAAATAGAGTAGGACATACACTACTCACAAAAAGTTATATTATTATTATGATATTCGGCTTTCGGGTGAAATTTCAGGATGAACCTAAAATGCACTATAACCTTTACAGGTGAACTTAATGTGAC
>JAUMHL010000015.1:22033402-22044495 GCA_032362345.1 Sandelia bainsii
GTGAACTTTTTACGTTTTCCATAAATTTCACCCGAAAGCCAAATATCCCTAACTTTTTGTGAGTAGTGTATATTATACTGAAATCAGTGGCAGTTTTCAGGTGAATACCATGGATAATACCACTAATCTTTTATACCATCTGAAGCAGTGCCATCCTTCAGAGCGTGCACAATGCTGCACAAGACTTTACAGTGCCAGACCCAAACAAGTGCCAGTGGTCCCCGTAAAACAATTAGTGTGATAACCTGCACTGCTTAACAGCAACACAACTTAGTGTCCGCTTTCTCCAGCGCCATGCCTTATGGCAAAAAAAACAACACACATCTATTTTATTTCTGTAAATCACAGCAGCTAAACAGCTGACCTGAAGTCCAGATGCTGTCTTCTCTGTTTCCCTCAGCTACAGGAGAGATTGAGCTCATCATCGTAGGAGTGAGCCTTGGGTTTCTGTTTTTTGTTGTCATGACCATGCTGCTCTGCGTGTACAAAAAAGACGTGTAAGTTACACTGACTCACTTTAACATGTTGCTGTTAGAGCTGGGTTTTAAGCTCATTATTAATGTGCTAGATGAGAGGTTGGGGCTGAAAGTGTGCCCTCACTGCACTGCAGGGTCTCCATTTGTACTATTCTACTAACACTTCAGACATATGAACTACTGTAGTACATTTTGAGCACAGCCAGTGTGGGAAAACTGCTCAGATGCACTGTGATTGAAAGCAAGTAAAATGATGACTGTACAGTAGCTCTATATGAAGCTCTGCAACCGGAGTTTGTAGTTGATAAACTGTAAAGCTCTGTGTTTCCTTCTTACAGGATCAAGAAGAACTTTTGGCCTCAGATTCCAAACCCCGGAGAAAGCACCATTGGAAACTGGTCTCCTGATTATCCTTTGAAAGTAAGCACCTCTGAAGAACTGACTGAGACATTACACAGATTGTTTCTATTAATACATATTTTGTGCAAAGCCAGCCTTTTAAATCATGGAGGGCTGAACACTGCAGTCTTTATTTGTTGAGGACTGTTTAAAACTGAGGTTGCAAAGTGCTTCAATCAGCACAGCAGCAAAATAAAAGGGATTCCAGGGATGTAGAATAGAATGAATTGGAAAAGTGGAATGAAAGATAAATTAAAGCTGGGAAAAAATCAGAAAACAGGTGCTGTAGTAAGTGTGTTTAACGAAACATATCTAGTGCTTGCTCAAGAGGAATTTGTTGGGTTTTCTATTATTCTGTCTTAACCTCACTGTGTAAAGCACCTTGAGATAACTTAGAATAATAATTCTGATCATTTTGAATTGAGTTTAGGAAGAGAGTTAAAATGTCCCTCAGAAGCTAACACAGTTATTAAAAAACCAGTCAACCTGGTTTCCTATGACAAGCCTTTCAAGCCTCCTGGCCCCAACAGCAGACATTCTCTCCCAGGTCTCTGGAACAGATAGAAAACCTCTGTCTGAGAATGTCAAACTACATTGTGCTTTATGGTACTCGGAGATCATACATGTAACTCATGCAAGGTTATGAAAAAAAAGTAAACTTTCAAAATCATTTCCAGAACATACCAGGAACTAGTGGAAAGCTAAAATTATCTTGCTCAAGGTTCAGGTTAAAAGCCTGGCATATCATCAGTCAGTAACTTTTTGCCAATTAAAAGTGCTGTAGCAGTAACCACATTGTGAGCAGATAAAAGCAAAATGCTGGTGATCATATTTTAAAAATATGTTGATGATAAATCCAACTCAAAGTGTGTTCTAACAGAACCAGCGGGTGGCAGGGTTTGTCTTGTAATGTGCTGGGAGCCTAAGACAAGGATTTCTAGTTCACTGGTGTTAAAGGGCGACTTCACTGATTTTCTGCTGGCTTCCTATAGTTTTAATTTGAGGAATACATGACTTTCCTTTTTTCCATCAAATTTCCATCTACCTTCCCTATAATACAGATATTTCTCTCTGCTTCCTAACTCAAAGACTCCAGATGATATAAAGTGATTTCACCTGGAGGAATTTTGAACGATCAGTTTGACCAAGCCTACTACTTCTGTAGTCTGTGCAACCAGATGACATCATCTGAACTGAAACATTCCTAGTGCACTCCTCCAAATTGTGGATATTTAGAGCAATCTTTTAATATAGAGAAGGCAAAGGGAGTATTCATGTACCTAAAACTAGAACAATAGGAAGCAAAAAACATTGAAGTCGACCCTTCAATCTGGAGTAGATGTTTTGTCATCCACATAATAATGAAGATAATCTCCATATCTTTACTTTTAATTGGACTTTTCTTTTCAAATTGTCAACTTGTACAGGCAGAGACACCAAAGGAGAACTGTCTTTCTGGCATCAGTGTGCTTGACATGGACGTGTGTGATGGAAAGTCCATGTTTGAGGAGGACAAGGCCAGTCATCCTCTGAGGAAGGACAAGTATCTGTCCGAGGAGCATAGCAGCGGCATTGGTGGCTCCTCCTGCATGTCCTCGCCTCGCCAGAGCGTGTCTGACAACGACGAGGGCGCCGACATGGCCGACACCACGGCCAGCACCGTACAGTACTCCTCAGTGGTTGCCTCCAGTGGTTACAAGGGCCAGACCCCGAGCTCCCAGGCCCAGCAGTCTGTTTTTGCACGGTCTGAGTCCACACAGCCCCTGCTGGACTCTGAGGAGAATCCAGACATGCTGGTGCAGGAGGGCAGCAGACAGTCGACACGTTTCTCCCGACAACCGTGCTTCACACATGATGCAGACAACAAAGACAACACCAATCCTGCTGAATTCAAGCAGCTGGGGATGGAACAGGAGGCTCTGGACTTTAGTCCTCTGGAAGAGGACTCTGCGCAGACATCACCTACAGACGACCAGTCAGCGGACTGGCTGCCAGCAGCACCAAGCTCCAGCTACATGCCTCAGCTTGGTGGCTACAGGCCGCAGCAAGAACACAAATAGACTCATGTCACCTATGTGGATGATTCTGTGCCTTTAATGTCAAACGTACATTTCAAGCATTGGAAGCAGTGAAGATGACTGTACTGGTGACTTTTGCACTCACTTCATGAACCACAAGCCACGTCTTTATAATAAGTTGATACACATGTACATGGAGACATTTTGAAACGCACAATGTCTAAACAGGACAATGTGAGTCACAGGTTTGGGAGTAATGGATGCTACAGCAGGAGGCTTAAAATTGTTACGTCTATTGTCACTTATATGTTTTCAGCTTAACTATATACACTGCTCATAAATGTAATGAAGTAACAATTCAGTAAAAAGTTGATACTGGCATGTACTGCTAATGAAACGCCAGCGCACGCTCAATAAAAAAAACGTTTACTTTAGACTGCCTTAAAATTTAAGGAAGATTGAAGTAAATGGGGGTGGGGGGACAATCGTGTATTATACAGTTTCTAGGTCACACAGAATCAATACCCAGTATTCACTACGGATATTATACTGGGAGATGTTCCCTCTCACCCCGGTCTGTGCCAGGGCAAGGATTACCTCTTCATTTCTTCTCATCTTTCAGTGTTGGAACATGATATTGAATACTGACAAACAGCTGTGGTCCTGTGCTCCAACATCTGCTTTATGCTTTACAGTACTTGCTTGTCCAACCTGGGATAAATCACTAGGTTTGAGTTTTGCCAAGTCCTCAGTCACTCCTTGTGATCTGAGTGAAACCTGTAATGACTTGCTTAAAGAGACTAGAACGGATATTTGTTTTTCTTAGAACAATGGCTCTGACACTCTTATCAGCTGGACCTGCAGCTCTCTGCACTTCTTAAAGACAGAAATAAAACTCGAAACAAAATCGGCTTGCCTGCATAGTATAGCATTGCCAGCTTTTTGTCAAAGCACTGTATGCAGTGTGAACTGTTGAAGAGGTCCATTATTTCATTAACCTGCAGACATAAGTTGTGAGTTTCTCTGTTTGAACACTGTAAATGAATATTGGTATAAAATATGAAATAAATGTTTTAACTAATGTGTTGATCTTGTGTGACATTATTGTGCTTGAGACTTGTAGAGTTGTCTTTCATTTTTTACCAAATGATCTGAAAACCTTTACCCTGCCATGAACAGAAACAAATGGATGAAAATTAGAAATTTGGACGTGAAAGTCAGAAAGTCAAAATTTTGATTCTACCAGATAATCCTGAAGGAGAATGACGGGCCATCAGTTTGTGACCTCAAGCTCAAGAGCACTTGGGTTGTGCAGTAGAACAATGATCCGAAACACACCAGGAAGTCCAGCTCTGAATGGCTCAAATAAAACTTAATGGAGGTTTTAGAGTGGTCTAAAAGTCCAGAATTAAATCTGATTGAGATGCTGTGGCATGAACTTAAACAGGTGGATTCATGCTGGGAAACCCTCCAGTGTGACTGAATTAAAACAATTCTACAAAGAAGACTTGACTGCAGTTGTTGCCACCAAGGGTGGAACAACCAGTTATTAGGTTTAGGGGGCAATTACTTTTATTTACATAAGGCCATGTAGGTTTGGGCAGTTTTTTTCCCTTAATAAATGAAGTCATCAACTGCATTTATTAAGGGAAAAAAACTGCCCAAACCTGTTTGCTTGGGTTATCTTTGTATAATATTAAAATTAGTTTCATGATCTGAATCATTTAAGTGACAAATATGCAAAAAACAAATTATGAAGGGGGCAAATACTTAATCACAGCACTGTAATCACGTGATAGTATCTCATACTGTATACTTGAATATTACATGTTAGGACATTGCGACTCTATTCCCACCCACTGTGCTATAATTCTACCTTCCACGACGGGTTTATTACACAATAGCTGCTGTTTGATTTCTCACAGATCAATGTCGCCGTTTAGAGGAGCTGCAGATGAGCTTGATGCAGTTGAAGCTTGTCTCCTGTGTGTGTGTGTTTGTGTGTGTGAAGCACAGTCTCTACAGCCAATGTGGAAATCGTGTCTCTAACTGAGGTATTCTCAGGACGGGGGGGGGGGGTGGATGGGTTCATCGGGTTCATGTAGTATTGGACGCCTCCTCCCATTTCAGGTTGGCTGCTTCGCTGGCTCCCACGGTAATAGCTGTAAGCTGCAAATTGGTGACGGAAAGTAGCTTGTAAGTGTGCAGCGTTACTGACTCAATAGTCGAACGTGACCTTTATTTGGGGACACGGAAACTGGATCAGCTGATGACTCCAAAGTAGCTGCCATTTTCGGGTCATTCGAGGCATCTGGCTAACGTGTTTGTAGCTCCACTTGTATGAATAAGCGCGCTGTCTTCGCCTGTGAAGTCGCCCACTGGGATGGGGGAATCGCATTGTCCTGTTCTGTCTAGTGGACGAGTATAAATCATGATGGCTGATGGAAGTTGCAGAGGGATGGAGAGAGGCAGGGGGAAGATTGCATCAGATTCTTTACCGAGAGCCGCATATCCTCAGCAATATGTCCAGAGCGGATCGCAGCAGCAGGGTAATGACATCCAGGAGCTGGCCTCCAAGCGCGTCGACATCCAGAAGAAACGCTTCTACCTGGATGTGAAACAGAGCGTACGCGGACGCTTCCTCAAAATAGCCGAGGTGTGGATCGGAAGAGGCCGGCACGATAACATCAGGAAGAGCAAGCTGACGCTGTCTATGTCCATGGCCCCAGCTCTACGCTACTGCCTGGGAGACTTTATAGATTACTATGCCCGTATCGGACTGCGGGGGGGCCTCGCGCCTCCGCAGCTCGAGGAGCAGAGCAACAACGGCCAGGGCCGCGCGCACGACTCCCGCAGAAGAGCGCAGGAGCAGCACGCGGCGCTGTCGCCCACCGGTTCCGCGGTGTCCGACGACCATGCCCACCGCGTGCTCAAGAGCGAATTTATCGAGAGAGACAACAGAAAGTACTTCCTGGACCTGAAGGAGAACCAGCGAGGCCGGTTCCTGCGCATACGACAGACTGTCAGCAAAGGACACGGCACTATGGGCTACTACGGCCAGGGCATCGAGCAGACCATAGTGCTGCCCGCGCAGGGGCTCATCGAGTTCAGAGACGCGCTGTCGCAGCTCATCGAAGACTACGGCGACGAAGAGAGCGACGAACGCGGCCGAGCCGGAGCCAGGAACCACGACGACAACCCCGAGCTTCCAGAGGCTGCGTCTTTTCGGGTGGACAACAAGAGGTTTTACTTTGACGTCGGTTCTAACCGGTATGGTATCTTTTTAAAAATTAGCGAAGTGCGGCAGCCGTACAGGAACACCATCACGGTTCCCCTGAAAGCCTGGGCTCGCTTCGGAGAGAATTTTATCAGGTACGAGGAAGAGATGCGACGAATCTTCTCGTGTCACAAAGAGAAGAGGACAGACGCTCGGCAGGACAGCGAGGAGCAGGAGGACTGACCTTGGCAGTAGGCTGTCTGTGCTTTTGCATGTGTTCTGGGAGTTCTGTTAGTGAAGAAAATGTCCCTAGATACTGTCCACGCTGTACTGTACGTGTCCCTACAATGCTACTCTAGATACTGTGGTTCATCTGCCAAGGGCTGGTAAACTACATGTAACCTGCCAAGAAGCCATTCATTCATTCATCCATTCATTCATATGCTTTCATTTCTCCAGTGCTAGTTCTGCACTTTAGCCACTTAGCCAGGGCCTCACAAAGAATATCTGGGCACTGGGCAGAATTTTATAATTCCCCCCCCCCAGCCCCTTTTACATTTACAATTGCAGCGTAAACAGCATCAGTTCTAAGTAACACAATGATATTGGTGTTAGGAGTGTGGTGTAAAGGCAGGAAACAACGTTAACATTTAGCCATGAAGCATAGTGGTTGAGAATCTTACAACAAAAGCGTCAAAGTAATGGCTGAAAATAAAAGATGAACAGATATAGCTACAGTTAACTTGCTATGTATTCAGTATACTTTAGTTTTTATGAAAAATGCAAATAGATCAAAACTATATCAAATTTTACTAATGACATTATATCAGATTTTATTGCAAGTATGAACTGATGAAAGTTCTCACATGTGCAATGGCCCCCCCCCCCCCCCCTCCTGCTGGCCACTTGAGCTGCAAACAGGAGCTCACTGCAAGTGCCAGCGCACACCAGCCGCATGGACTGACCCCTCCAGCACGCACCAGACTGACTGCAGAGTCAAGGTACGGTAATGGGGATGTGATGAGACTGCTGCTTTGCTGGAGTGATGCATGATGGGCAGGCACATGTTGCCAGTGCAGGCTTTGTGTAGAACATGCATCGCATCCTGCTGGTGTGTGTTGCCCCTGTAGTGAGCTCATGTTAACTATATTATATTATCATAGCAGATACAGTTGCCACATTTGGCACACATGCACATATTAGATGTCGTCATCTAGAGGTTAGGCTTTCACATCCACAATAACGCTGTGGCAAAAAACGAATGGAAGATTACTCATTTGTTTAGATTACACAGGTTTTTTCCTGCAGGTAGAAGTCCCTACTGCCTGCAGTGTGTAAAATGTAGCAGTGTGCTGCTTTGCAGC
Organism: Sandelia bainsii; assembly: GCA_032362345.1. Classification (NCBI taxonomy): domain Eukaryota; kingdom Metazoa; phylum Chordata; class Actinopteri; order Anabantiformes; family Anabantidae; genus Sandelia; species Sandelia bainsii. The sequence continues at coordinate 22,040,877 of JAUMHL010000015.1, forward strand.
TTACCTCACCAGCAAAGCTGAGGGGAGAAAAGTTGTAGAGTCGAGTCTCAGAGGAGCACCAGGACTCAGTGCTCAAATGTGCTTTTTTGTTAAACTTTCTGACCTGACTTACTATTATTTGTGAAGGCAGAAAACAGCACAGCCCCTCCTGTCATTCAGCCACAGTGCTATTGTCAGTGTGAAAGCACCATATGGTTTACAATGGTTCAATTTTTTAAGGATGAATCCACCATGACCAGCCAGTTCAATCCATGTGCTTATCACTGGCTCTAACACAGGCACTTAGTACACAAGCACGGGAGCGTGTTTGTGTCGTGCTAATATTTGAGCTGTTATTTGCTTTAAAGCCTCAAACACTTGAAAAAGAACTGACGAGTTTACGATATAAAAACGTCAAAAAAAACAAAAACAAAAAAACAGACAGGGACTACTGTCTGAAAGGACATACGTAGATATAATTATTGTTAAGGTTGAGTGTGTTGCTGTAGTTACATTATTTATACTATATGACCATTACAGCAGATGTTCACTTTATTTGATGAAGGAAAGGTATTTTACACAGCAGCATCATTGACAGGACTCACAGTATGATACACAGTCATGAAAGAAAATAGAGCTGAAACACAGCAAGATGCCTCAGGTTTTACAAATGATTATTTCTTACTCTTACAAGTGTGCAGGAGACCTGTAGTATACAAACTTTTTGCTTGGGACCATAGGTGGTGCTATTAAGAGGCTAGGTAAGGCTGAGCATTCCCAAAATAGATGTGGAAATATTGTGTACAACTTTTTGCCACTTAACTTTGCTAATTGTTATTTGGTGAACAGGTTATATTAGTGAAAAAGAGATAGGATGGGCACAAGCGCAAGAGGCTGCTGAGAGATGGAGCAGAAGAGACAAGCCTCACCATAGGCTGCTGAGTATTGATGACCAGCCCTGCAACCGTTTCGTGACCTTGAGTTTTGCTTTGTGTCGCACGCAGGGAGTAGGAAAGGAGCTAACAGATTATTTGACACCACCTGGTGGTGTTAATGTGGTGGTGGACAGAGATCGGGACGGGAAATCTGACCAGCCTGCAGCTATGCAGCCCCATCCGCAGCAGGCCACAGCAACAGTGTTACATTTAACTATACCCTGTCTAGCACAACATTAAAACCACCAGGTGGATCTAATGTTAATGTGATAGAGCAGCACAAAGCGAGCTCTTGGTGTTTGTGCACAGACAAGCAGCGTAACTGTTGATCCACATATTCTGTAGTAGCAGTAGCACAGAAATAATGAAATAATGCTTAAAATGGAAAAAAGTTAAATCTCAATACTTTTAAATCAGGTTCAGATGACAAAAGGATTTTACAAAACCACACACACGTCTTTACACATCTCTACATTAGACTCGCTGGTTAGAACTTCTACCCGTTGAGATGTTGGATTTCTGTAGCTTAATAGTCCTGTTTGTCCTGATGTTATCTCCAACAGTTCATGCTTACTCATTGAAATACTTTAAAGTAGCTACAACACGGGTACCTGGAAAAGCATCGCTCGTATCAAGAGCACCAAACAGTTTTTGTAGTTATGTATTTCTATTAGGATGGACTGCTTTAAAAGCATTGGGTTTGTGTCATAATTAATGGACAGACCCTCCGCTCCTCCTATCCAAGCTCTATGCGCCTCTGCTTGTGACCAGCAGATAAAACAGCATCTACAGGTTCACCAAAGAGCACTTTCCTCCTCAGCGTCGTTCACAGTATTTGTGAGTGTTTTTGCGTCATGAGGAGGGAGCAGTTTCACTGCTAGCTGAACAGTGATGCCTTTAAAACTCTTGTTAATACTTGAAACACTGACGTTGATATTTTATATTATTTTACTACGTGCCCCTTAAATCTTTAAACACTGATAATTTAACCGAGACATCAACAACATTTCTTTCCGTCTGCTCTAAAATCCACTGCGTAATGTGTGAGAAAATAGTTAGTTTGGTTTTGAAATGTTTTGAGAAGAGATGTGGTGCTGTGGAAATGTGCTGACATGTTTTCCTCCTGTCATGTAAACTTATTGATTCTCCCATTTAGGACAGCCTGGATCTACAGGTGATTTCACTATGACAAACTGATGGAGGTAGAAATCAAACTTGTTACCTCGGTGTGGTGCGAGTGACAGCATAGAAAGGGTTCAACATCTTTGTCCCACTGTGCTTGTTCCTGCAGGGCTGTGTATCGTACCTTTCCCTACTATCTAATGAGGAGGAGGCGAAGTTGTCTTAAAGTGTGGTATGTCTCACATGTGTGTACTTTTCGGCTGTGAGTACCTAAAAAAATAATGCAGTGCTGCTTCTTGGTCAGAGCTTCAGTGACAGTTCTTGTATGAAAGAAGATCAGGGGCCTCATTTAGAACCGTCGATGCGCACGCCACGTTCTTCCTACAGAGCAGATGAGATTCCCAGATGGTAAATTAGTGAACTAAAGCCACATTTTCTAATGATTGTGCTTTCATTTCATTTCCCTTCATATTAAATGACTAATCATACAGTGTGTGCAGTGTGTAATGTTGGGTTATAATATATTTGTGCTTATAAAACAATAATAATTATTCCACTAGCATCTCTCTATTGTAAAAGATATAGACAGACTCAAACCATAACAAACCAGTGATTGAGCACCTGGGAGCGGCTAAACACCTCCCTCAGAGCTCAGAGTAGAGGGTCAGGCCACATGATGCTGACACTCACAGCAGAGATACCAGAGTGCACTAAGTGACAGATTCTGGAATGTCTGGCTCACCTTTCCAGAGTGTCCAGATGTTTTTTTTTCTCAACCAGCACAATGTAAAAATCATCACATTGCATTTCTTTATAGAGCTGGACGACAGGACGCTGGTACATTTCTAGCAAAGTCTAGCCAACTACACTTTGAATGTGTTTTCATATTTTGTCAGTGCTGCTGGTGAGCTTCAGTCTCCCTGCTCACATTTCAATGTTATAAATTGGTTTGTAGGGCCTTACTCCAGATTCTACTTGGCTCAGTAGGCCGTTATAATTAGTTTAGTATGCTGAGGACATGTTGTAGTGACCACATAACCATAACTGCAACTGCAAAGTCCATGGTTTGATTCCTCGCTGGGGAACCTCTCCATGGATTTCTTTCTCTAACACTGTTCACCATCTAGTAAAGGCATAAAAAGGTTATCAAAGTTACACTGGTAAATTTTGAACACACAAGGTTTAGTCACAAAAAGCTACGTCACTGCACAGACTTAGTTTCTCTTTCTTCAATGTCACCAATGCTGAAGGCATCGTTTTTTTAAATAAATGAGGCCCCTGATCACCACTGACAAAGGGCCTGATTCAAACTTTTTGCTGATTGCAAACAATTCAATTCAGTTTTATTTATATAGCGCCAAATCACAACAAAAGTCACCTCAAGGCACTTTACATTTCAAGGTTTAAGACCTTACACACTATAAGTACAGTGGAGATCAAAATTAGAGAACAACCTACAATTTCTTAAATGTCAAGGTCAATACATAGTCCTATTTAGAAATTATCCAAACATGAGTAAAAGAGCAGTATTTTAAGCATATGTCATGAGTTACACATATTCTGAAGCACAGTATAAGAAACTT
>JAUMHL010000015.1:22044595-22065393 GCA_032362345.1 Sandelia bainsii
CGTTGAACGGGGTAAGGGTCTGTCTCGTCACACAGCGTCTCTACGTTTAAGAGCATTTGGACTGAAAGCCCACTCTGTAGTGACCAAACCGCTCATTAGCAGGAAGAATTGGAAGGCTAGACTAACATTTGCTGAGGAGCATGTTGTGTGGGCAGAGGAGAACTGGTCCAAAGTTCACTTTACTGATGAAAGCAAGTCTAATTTATTTGGGTCTGATGGGAAACATTAGAAAGACTGAACCCCAACTGCGTAAAGAAGTCAGTGAAAGGTGGAGGAGGAAGTGTCATGGTTTGGGGCATGTTTTCTGCAGCAGGAGTTGTGCCTCTTATACAACTACATGGCAGCGTAAATGGTAACGTTTATCAGAACCTGGTTCCTTCCCTGCGTTCATCACCCAATCAGCCAGCAATTTTCATGCAGGATAATGCCCCCTGTCACACAGAAAAATGGGTAAAGCAGTTCCTTGAAACTGAAAACATTGAAATAATGAAATGGCCAGCCCAGAGTCCTGATCTAAACCCAATAGAAAACCTCTGGAAAATCCTTGACGACAAAGTTATGGCTAAGAAACCCACTACAGTCATCAAACTGTGGAAGAGAATCAAAGAAGAGTGGACCAAAATCACACCAGAGCAATGTGACAGATTAGTGATGTCCTGTGGCTGCAGATGTGCTAAATGCTAATGTGTCATTCAAAGTAACGGCCTGTACACTTCCTGTTAATTTTTGACTGTTGTTACCTTCAGGAAATTTAGTTGTGATCTTTCTTCATGCTACAGTCATTGCTGTTCTCTAATTTTGATCATTGTGTTTTCTGCAAAATAATGTTTTTTTGTTCAATTTCCTTGGTAATTTTGTGAAACACTGTTCTAGTAGCATGGTATAGCCACAACAATAATCCCCTCAAATGTTGAGCAATGAAAATTACATTATTTCTGAAAAAATCAAGTGTTTATAAATTGTTTTCTAATTTTGCTCTCCAGTGTATATACAGAATTTTGTAGAAAACCCAACAGTCCCACTTGAGCAGCACTAAGCGACAGTAGAGAGGAAAAACACCCTCACAGTGGGCGGCCATCTGCCTCGACCGGTTGGGGTGAGTGGACAGAAAAGAGAGAAAAGAACAGCAAGCAACAAAGATCACACAGAACACATACATGAACAATAAATAAATGATTTAAAATAGTTGATTTCATCACATGAGATATAATGTAATGCTCTTTACACAACAGTCTTTAAGAAGTGTACCATTTACCAGGACCAAGCAGTTCAGAAATACATATGCCTCTTCATGGTTAATAGTTATTTCCAGTTGCTTCTACTTTGCTGTTCTTTTGTTCACTGTTAACTTTCACGTTTCACGTACACTGTGAAAAAGAAACTTCAGAGGGAATCATCTAAAAGATCTGCTGCACACACCCCATCAGGATTTTTAGTTCACTTACTAACTAGCAAGTCAAAGAAAGCACACGAGCTTCAGACAAGTCTGAGTCAGATGCTTTGTCTCGGTGTACTGACTGCTGTCAGCTCTAATGTTAGTGGAGCTGAAATGGAGTGGAGGAGGAAAACTGTCAGTGTTCAAAGATCTGGACCAGTAGCAGCCAGTTGTAATGCCTTTAGGTGCATGAAAAGCACAGGACTGGTTGGGTTCGGTGTGTTGTGCTGTATGGTGTAGGGCCTGTATTGTTTAATGGTTGAGTGAGTTGTTTTATTTTCAACTGCAAAGGTTATATAAAGCATTGTAGGAAGTGTAATTTAAAGCACAATTTATTTTAAACATGTAAGGCCAGTTCTCGGCATGAATTGAATTTGGCGCTATGATATGTCTAAGATATTAATGCTAAAGGTATTTATTCTCCTGAAAATTGAATATAAGTTGCGGTTTTGAATTCCAAATATCGCTCCAAAAAGCACTTTAAATGAAAGCTGCACTTCTGTTCTGCTGCTTTGTAATCAGTTGCCATAGAGGGACCATTTCTATCCATGCCTTTGGTTTAAAGTGACAATCATGGATCCCTGCTTATAGAGTCGGATGAGCTGCACTTCAACACAACACTCATCGTGGTCTGTGTGAGGTTTTAGCTGCTTCTAACTGAGGTGGCAGTCTGCCGTTATAATATATGTCGCCACATGTGCTGCTGAGACGCTCAAATCTCAGCTCCAGTGTCCGTGTGGAACGAGGCCACAGTTGATTTCATCTCCTGATGATTACTCTACTATGAACTCTGCTGTTTGGCAACAGCACAAATTAAAGCTGCCACTGTTTACTGGAAATTCACTTACACAGTGTTCAATGTGTAGTCGGCTGTTGAACTCGACAGACCGACAGGACATTTGTTTAAACATCCTGCTGTCAGTAAACTGCTGGTAAATGCTGAACGTTTCTGAGCTGTGCTGAACAGTCTGAGGAGTAATGTGAGGAATCTTTGAATTTTACACCATAGATGCACCACAACAGAGTTTCACTGAAGATTACATTGGTTACATTTGCATAAACGTACATGTTTGTTCTGACTAGTTTGAGCCAGTTTTTTTAAACTGGACACAAACATCACATAGTACCAGACACAGAGATGTTAAATGTTGTCACTAACATACAGTACAAACAGTAATTGTACAGTATATATGTTTGTTGCCCTTAAAGAGAAATACTGGTGCTTTGCTTTCTGTTCCGTTATAAATCTTATAGTCAGACTGAAGATTGATGTCCAGCTCTGGAGCTTTGACAGTGTAGCTCCAGCCTCAATCCCACCCAGAAGACAAACATAGGCACACATATGATGTGAAAAATGATGATGAAAATGTGATCATCTGTGGCGTGAAAAAGATTCCGTTTAGAACAGCCGTCAAACTATAACCAGTATCCCTGATGTCTGCAGAAAGCAAGGATAGGCACCAGGAAGTGACCTCTGAGCTACATCAGCTAAACAAACCCCACTCTTTATGAAGTGAAACTGTTATGGCAAACTGATCCTGGGACAACTGGAGCGACCAACGTCCTGCTTCATTTTTGACCTTCTGTTATTTACATGCACACACAGTTTTCCTGTGCTGTGAGATAAAGTGTTTAGGCCGATTGGTAAATACGCTGAATCCATTTTCCCCATAATTAGGGACAAATGACACAGTTCTTTCTGGGAATTTTTTTTCAGTAAACAATTAAGAAATTATGCTCATGTAAAATAAAGCATTAACCATCATTTGCATACTGACGTGAATGGAAACTAAATCACTGAAAACAGGTGATCTTTACATTAGTAAAGAGTGTGCAAATGAGCATCTGATCCCCTCACCCTGTGAAGACTAAGAACGTGGTTGTAAAATTCTGAGAGAGAAAAAGAGCTGCTGTGGTCAGACTGACTCTCAGTTGAACTATAAGTGAAAGTTTGTTTTGTCTAAACATCTGTAATTGCACCTGCAGAGTATTCAGAAATCTTAACTGCCTAACCTTTCTGAAACAGTCAACTACATCACAGTTTTAAGATGACTGGTCCTCCACCTGCTGAGGAAGGATGTGGCTGAATGCACCTGTCCGTGTTTCTGTCCAAACCCAGTGATCACAGGAGAACGGAAGCCCAACAAGAAGCAGTGCATTCAGCATAGTTTGACCACAGCTGCTCGTCCCTGCAGCAGCTGAGTGTTTGATAGTAGGAAGACTGTTTGGGTTGTCTCTTTGAATGCATAAATATAATATATACAAACTGGTGGTATGGTCCTTTATATGAAAATTTCAGTGCACAGCCAATAGGAAGCTAGAGAGAAGGGCTACAGGATGTTGGACTTTGATAAACAACTTGATGAGTGAAGATTCCAACCCTGACGCCTTAAAGCGCCTTTAACAATTTGACTGTATCCCTGCTTATTTTGATTCATGTGCTTTGTTTTAGCAGAAATTATTTAAAAAAAACTCCTGGTCAAAGCCAACAGAAATCTAGGATTGTTGCTTTATATTTGGATGGCACATCCCCGTTCATGATGAAAATGATCATTGTACAACACTGATGTAAAGTGAAGAGGTGGGACTGTTGACAAGGTGTACGTGTATATCTGTGCTTGTGCAGGTAGAGTGATGTGAATGTATGCATACTGAAGAAAATGTTCTGGTTTGCTCTTTTGTTTTGCCTTCTGTTCAGTTTTGGAGTGGGAAATGTAGAGATGTAGATGTTTGGTAATCATTTAAAAATGAACTGAAGTGAATAATGAAAATGTGAAAAAGGTGTATATTAGATAAACGTAATGTAATACATTGGTGTGTCCTATAGTCCTGTAGAGTAAGACTTAAAAAACAAGGACGTTTTGTACTCTAGCACTTTCTTTAATGTGTACTGTAGTAGTTCATCTTTGACATGTAAAGTACTGTATGAATATTCATTACTTGCCTTGTAACATTTGAAATGATGCTACGTTTAGAAATGGGAATCAAGAGAAGTTATTGGAGTGTGTGCATGCTAATGGTTGGGTCCCAGTATAATAGGAAAACTATATGAAAAAATGGTGCTATGTTACATTATATAAAGGTGCTTTTATGGACCCCAGCTGAATGCATGCAAAGAGGAACTATCACAAGTAGAAAAAAAAAAGAATGAAAAATCGCTGTTCTCAAATAGTGCTGCTTCCCAAAGATGTCGGAAATTTGGAAATTCCAGCTTTCTATTTGTTAAAATGCAACAGCCCCTCAAGTTGGTACTCCAACTGTGGTTCACAGAAGTGTGAGAACAGGTCAGTGTCGTCTGCAAACTTGAGCACACGGTGTTACCTTCATCCTGTTCATCCTGCAGACCACATGTTTAGTGATATTTTTTTGGGAAGTAGCATTTTAACCTGGACAAAGAAAGTTAAGTGTTGTCCATGTTCTTCCCTGTTTTTCTACATCACTGGAACACGTGGAGGTTGTTATTACAATCTGTCAGCTGGGAATTTCCAACTGAAGACTAGAAATGGTATGAATAGCAGGTGGCAGATATCCTACCTGATCATAAGCGGTGAAGTCTAACTGTAAATGACATTGTTAGTAGCCTCCTCAACCCACAGACAAACCAGAACCAGGGGCCACGCTGAGCTTGTTTGTGGCCCTGAGCAACAATGATCTAATGCAGAAATTGTTCGTTATCATAAAGGCCACATGAAGCAACAGTATTCTACAGTGAGGATGCAGTGGGCCATGAGGTGAATTTTATTTTCCAGAGAAAAGAAAAATGTCATGTCTATTTACAGTTACACTGCCATTGTGATAAAGGACTAAAAAATCTATAGACAATCTAATGACATCATTTTGTACTCTTAATTCTTCAGATTTTTCTGTGTTTAAATAATTTCTCATGTAGCAGAGTTATAGGACAGCGAACATCAGTATAATCTATGAAAGGTAAAAATGCAGTTGTTTAAGTTTGCTGATGAAAAAGAAAAATGAAAATGTGTATGTTTATTTGTTGTACTGATCATCTTTCTATTTATGTTTTTCATTAAATGTTTTACAATATTAGCAAAGCTTCCTTTTGTTTCCATTTAAGACTCAAGCCAGTGCCTTACAGTACCACACTGTATGTATTAAGTATGAAATAAGTGGTATATGTTACCTTATTTAAGTATTTATGGGTAATCTGGGTGAAATGACCCTTTAGTTTAATTTGAGGGGGAAAAGTCCATAAAACACTATGCAGCCCCCCAAAACAGGTCTGTACCCAAATACACTACTATAATTCATTTAATTTTAAAGGCACCTTTCTTGACACTCAAAGACACCGTACAATAAACAACAGAGAAAATAAATAAATAAATATATATATATATAAATAAACAAACAACAACAAATGGAGAGAAAAGCATAAGCATAAATAAATAAATGAAAAGTGGGATATAATCAAGGAGAGAACGCAGACTTACTGGTTGTAGTGGTAGTGTAATTTAAAAAAGTACTTAAGTAAAAGTACAGAAGTATTAGAATTAAAATATACTATATAAGTACCAAAAGTAAAAAAAAAAAAAAAATTATATTATAATATTATATTTTGTATTCATCTAAGTTACTAGTTACAAAGTAATTAGTTACAAAGTAACTAGTTACTACAGCTGTGAAGTAACTAGTTACAGCTGTGAAATTGATGCAGTGAAGTAATCATGCACAATGTTTCCCTCTGAAATGTAGTAGAGTAAAAGTAAGTTGAAATGAAAATACTAAAATAAAGTTCCATAAAACTGTACTTAAGTACTTGAGAAAATGTACTTAGTTACTTTTCATTGTTAGACAGACTATGTGTTGCCTTATATTCTAGAGGAAATCGTGATATGACCTGTGTATGTGTCCACTGACTTACTTCAGTTTACAAGACTATAGTTTAAGAATATGTTTCACTGACTGACTGACAAATCTCTGCAATTAGTTTCCTGGAGGAGGAAAAAAAACATTCAATGCCTTCAAACAATGCTTGAAAATGTCTACAATGGATGAAATGCATGTTAGGTAAAAATGCATTTTAAATGACCAATGTGTGACTTACTTCTTGTTTTACTTGCTCTTTGGGGGGGCTTGACATGCAGGCAACACAACATGGACTTCACCAGAGACCCTTTGGTGACACCATTGATGGACCAGCTGATATTTGCCTGTGATGATACAGGATGAAATCCCATATGTGAAAATGTATTGTCATACCTCTCACATTCAATTTAGATCTTTAAATTATGAATCTTTTAGTTTAGTTCACCCCTCATGTTTTGCACTTGGTTGGACTGGTTAAAATAAAGCACATTCTGGGACGCTAATCTTATCACCATGTTTCTTTGTATGAACATTTTCACATAAGGCAGACAAAGCCCCTGCAGATGCTGTCCTTGGCAGCCACTGGGCTGTAGATGGAGAATTCAACAATCACAGTAGAGCTGGCTGAGGACTGATGTCTGGGGACAAAGCTGGCTGCCAGAGACGAGTGGAGACTGGGAGCAGAGCTGACTGGTCGGGGCTGTAGGTGGATGTGAAGGGAAAGGCTGAACTAATTTGACAGCAGGTGCCTCAGGACGCAGGTTTGCATCATAGTTTTAACAGAGATGGCAGGGGAAGATGCTGCAAGTGGAAACAGAGGGGCAGGTTGCTGGCAAAGGTGCGAGGTGGACTTTTGGGAGCTTTAAAGCTGTTTATTAAAGTATGTATGTCGAGCTAGGGTCTGCAGGTGGATGGTAGAGGCTTCAGATTCTGATTGACATCAGTTATAGGTGGATCATTTGTTGACAGTGGATGTTAGAATTTAGATCCAGTGGTTTTAATTAGCTCCCAGAGATTTTAGGTTTTGTGTCGGTAGATGTCTGACTGGATGTGTGGGTGGGTGCTGAGGTAGCAGATGGAGGTAAAGGCAGCAGGAAATGGTTAGACAATGGAAGATGTTGTTTGGGTCCTGGTGGATTATTCAGGTGGAAGTTTGTTGAAGAGATGTTACATTTACTGACCTGAAAACAAACTGATTCAGTGGTTTGGTATACTACACTATTTGGAGCTGTATTACTTCTGTTTAATACAGTGGGGCTGCTGTAGCTCAGTTGGTAGGGCAGTTGTCTATGAACCCCAGTATTGGTTGCTCAATTTTTGGTCCCTCCTGGCCAGTCAGTGTCCCTGTAGTCATCTATGTGCAGCTGTCCAGCAACAGTGTTTGCAGTGTTACTGCTGATTTCACTTTAATCCTTTGATCTTTTCTTTGGTGGTCAAGCAAGAGTTGGTTCTCCCAAAGTATGAACATCATCAATGGGAGGATAAACTCCATCCTCGTTGGTCGATGTGGTGATCATGGGATCATCCAGTCTGTCCAACAGGTTCTATTTGATACATCATCTGAGCACCAAGATCGAACGCCTAGATCAGATCAGATCAGATTAGATGAGGATCTTTGTTTGTATCTTTGGTTACAGCACATACAGTAGCTAAAAACCAACAGAAGCTGTGGCCACTGACAATACAACAAGTGCAGGTTTAGGTTGTTTATAATGTTGTAGTTGTAAACAGTTGTTTAACATGTTTAAACAACTCTACACAATGATCAGTAAAATCAGTCAGATTTCTTTTGAATGTATTAAGTATTAATATTTAAAGTAAAGAGTAACTCCGGTGGTGTCAAATTCATACTGTAAGTAACAGAATCAGTAAATCAGTCAGTGTGAGATTGTAGTTCTGTTATATTCATCTCTTTCATCTGTTATTTTCAGGTAACGACAGAGCTTATGCTGTTTTGATGAGTATCTGTTTTGAATTACTTTACATACTCATGGGTAGCTTGTTAAATTCATATGATTATAGTGTAATTTGTATTATCAATCAGATTTTGAACAGTAACTGATAACTAGTAACTAGTTATCAAGTAAATGTAGTGGAGTAAAAGTCTGACATTTGCCTCTGAAGTGTAGTAAAGTCAAAGTATGAAATAGCAGCAGGTGAAAATACTCTAGTAAAGTAGAAGATCCTTAATGTACAGTAGCCTATTAAAGTACATGTACTTTGTTGCTTTCCACCACAGACGTTGTTCATCAAGGTAAAGACAGTGTAACTGTAAGGAAACACAGAGCTTATAGTGATGGGAAGAGAATGATACAAGGGCCAGTTCAAAGGATTAAACAATGTATCAGACAACCACATTTTAAAAGAGCAAACATCTTGGAACATACAGTAAATACAAGTTAATTTGCAATAACTGCATCCAGCCTGCGACACACTGACACCAGTTTCACCACAGTTTCTTCTTCTGATTTGCTTTTCCAGACTTTTACTGCAGCCTCCTTCAGTTGTTGTTTGTCCTTCAGTGTCACCTTCAACAGATGAAATGCATGTTGAATTGGGTTAATGTCTAGTGATTGACTAGGCCAGTCTAAAATCATTAGCTGTTCTTTTTCTTGGCTGACCCATGTGTTACTCAATACATCAGTGGTTTCTTTCTTTTTCAGGACATTCAAAATAATTGAATTTTATCAAAGTAGAAAAAGAAGTAAAATATAAATTAAGAAGAGAATGTTTTGTGCTATCTTTTCTAATTTAATAAGGATTTTAAAATACATAACTGGAAAATAACTCCTATATTGGATCAAATACATTCAAATGGTAATTCACCCCAAGCATATGCTAATAATATTCTATGTGGGAAGTATGGAACTATTATACATATATCCAGAAAATAATACGACAAATAGTGCATTTTAAATTCCTGAACTGATGGTGGAAGTTAAAAAGAGAATTACTGACCACATAACAGCATATTCAGCAGAAATTATGGCAATTCTATTATCTCTACAGTGTGTACAAGAAATTAGACCTGTGTTCTTATATGTTCTAATTCTAGTGCAGCCCTGTGGAGTGTTCAAAATTCCTCCTCTACATGCAGACAGGATATTTTACATGAGATATTCTAATCATTGTATGGAAACATTCATGCAGTGTATATGGGTACCAGCTCATTCAGGAGTACAAGTGAATGAAACAGTAGAATTGTCTTGTAAAACAAGGAATAAAAGTCAGTCAAGTGGAAATGCCTATTTCAATAAGCAAAGCAGAAGCAAGGTGTGCTTGGTGCTTGGAATGGCAAAGGTTAACGGATGAGAATAATAAAGGAAGTAATTTATATCAAATATAAAAAGGAAGTAGGGAAAGAACAGTCACTAAGTAGAGACAGAGAAGAACAAACATTGTTTAACAGAATCACACTAGGACACACTAGGTTAAACTTCTCTTCTCTTAGTTGAGAACATCCAGATGGGCGGTGATATGCCTGTAATCAAGCAGAGATGCTGCAATTACATCAGCTTTTGCAATGATCACAACATCTACTAATAAGAGACAGTGTTGTTGAAGCTGAATCAAGAGATAATTAAATGTAGTTATAAACAATAAAGAACTCTGGTAATACTGGGATTAATATCTTCAAGTCAGAGTTATGTGGCTAAATCACCATGTGGTGGCGATAGTGCTCCTAGTGGTAGCAATTCGCCAGACAATAGTCGAAGAAGAAGAAGACAGAAGGAAAAAAAAACAGAGTAAGCTCACACCCTGGGTGGTTGACAACAACACATGCGCAGCTGCGTTTGTCGGGGAACACAACCTGCATGAGTAGCGGATATTCTCTTATTTCACTTCGACGTAGCAGTTCACCACCAGCTCCCTGCCGTTTACACAGTTTAATGTCGCGGGACCGCTAAAGTGTTGTTAGTGCGACTTTGAGGCTGTAACATTTGCTGACGCAGACAAGCTGAGATGAGCTGAGGACACCGGGAAGCAGCGTCACGTCACTCTCCGGTATGTACCGACAGCTTCACTCAGATGACTTCAATTTGACGTTAGTCTCTGTGGGTTACAACGTGAACGAGTCAGGTAACCCAGTTTAAAGTAAAAGAGGGAACAAAGGGAACACACTGTCTCCACCCGGTAAGAAAGAATGCGTTTTTTTGCTTAAGTTAGCTAAATGTGTGCAGACTCAGCACTTTATATTTCCACAGAAAATCCGCCTCAAGTCTCCACTTCACATGAAATCTGTGTCTGTAGTTTGTTTATAACGCTTTGAGACGGTTAACTTCTGAATGCTGTGTGAAATGAGAAGTTACAGGTGAACACACTGTCGTTTAATGTTTGGCTAACGTCGGTTAGTCTTGTGTGCGGGTTTATAACGTCAGCAGCAGATGTTCGTGTGATGAGGAAGAAGAAGATGGATAATATCGATTACACGATCAACACAGTGACTCTGTTTCACCAGGTCTCTACCACCTGGATCATCTTGACCTTTCACCTGTGGAGTCTCTTCATCGTGTTTATTTGCTCATGCGTACAACAGGAAATACACACAGTACAGAGTGTATGCCTTATATGGGAAGCTATGTTACTTTTACTCCACTTCAACACAGAGGGAAAAATTGTATATTGTAATCCACTACATTTATTTGATAATTTTAGTTACTGGTTACTTTACACATTGAACTTTTGATTATGATGTATTAATGATGCATTATTATGGGCGACCAGCTGTCACAACATAAAGAAATTCAAACTGGCTCGACCTTCAGCAGCTGTGGTGTTTTTGTTCCACATCAAGTCACTACTTGTAGTTAAAGTACATTTTAGAGCATGGACTTAGGTTCTTCAACTTAACAGTATTACTTCTACTTGTATTGAGTACTTTGTTAGAATATTTGAACTTTGAGTATTTTTATGTTGTTATATGTTGTTCTACCAGATCTGAGGATACTATAAAACTATGCAGTAATTCTAATGACTAATACATAATGTTAATTATGTAATTACTGTTCTTATATAATGGTACAAGTGGGTAAATAATACATAGAAATAAAAAAACTCTTTGGTGGTGTTGTGGAAACTCTTTCTAAATATCTGCTCCTTAGCCCCAGCTTGTGGCTCCCATTTATTACATGCATTCCTTATAACTCTCCAGATACCAGATATAGTAAATTACTACTATCACATTATTTCACACAATTACTTTGGAAAAAAACCATAAAATTACAGATAAGAACTATAATAATAATTAACACTTTATTGATCCCCTTGGGGAAATTGTTGTTTGGACAGCTGCTAGACCTGTGTCAGCACTACTACGGGGTTTCGGTGTCTTGTCCAAGGACACCTCGACATGTAGCTTGCCAGGACTGAGAATCGAACCACGCGCCCTTGGGTTGGAAGACGACTGCTCTACCCACTGAGCTATCATGTGAACTATGCAGGCAAACGTAAATGATTTTCTTCTTTGATTGACGACATAATTTCCTGTGATCATCTTTTTTTTTGTGGAGAAGAAATTGTCATTCCTGAGAAATGGACTAAAGTGATACTTTTCTAGCTCATAACTGAATTGTGTTTGTCTGCAACTGGTCTATGAGGATCTGGTAAATACCTTCAAAATTTGGGTGATTCTATGCAGTTAGAAACAGTTGCCATATACTGCTTTGTGCATCCGGAGAGTTGGCTGTGGCTTGAGTGTATGTAAGATGTCTTGAAAACCTTTACGGTTATGTCTTGTTTCTGTGTCCTGTAGAAATCACTTGAACGCCATTAGACTTTTTATATCTTTTAATTTAACGCTACCGCAGACGTAATATAACAGAAAGCCTCCATTAGTCAAAATGTGTCTAATCTAGTAAACCCAAGCAATTCTGGGAGTTGTGAGTGAATTATTAAGCCCACAAGCCATAATGATTATCAGCACGGTTAGCACTGTCTCAGTTTGTGCAGGTCTAATCCATCCTGGGTATGGAAAGATGTGATCTCTGTGTGGAGTATCTGAAAGTGTACTGCTGCAGAACATGAGGAGGTAAATAATGAACTGCAGTAGCTGAGGGTACATCTCACAATGATGTTAATTTAATTTAATTTAAATAGCACCAATAGAATAAAAAAGAATAAAAAAATCAGGCAGGGAGTTTCACAGCTGAGGGGCCCAGCTAGACAGTCACCTTTAGTGACAAGTTGAGATATTGGAACCATTAGAAGGCCCCTGCTAGAGGATCCCAAGCAGCAGTGAGGCTCAGAGGAAGTCAGCAGATCACACATACCAGCAGGACCTGAGCACTCAAGACTTCAAAAACAAGCAGTAAATAAATTCCTACGTGAATATTTTCCCAAATCAATCCCGGTGAAGATAGCAACGACTGTGTAATGTGTTCACTTGTTCATTTCTCTTAGACTCTGCTAAATCCCTGGCAGCAGTGTTCTGTATCAGCTGTAGTCCTGATAGCTGATAGCAGAATAAAGAGCGTTATCTCCTGAAGTCCAGTTTGTCTAAAGCTGCAGATGGAGGGAATGATCCTTCTGCAGAGTGCTGAAGTATCACAGTTGGACAAAGCAGGACTACACAACTTTACTTTCCTGACTGTCAGTCAAGGGAAAATGAAACAAAGTCCTTCATAAATGGTTGTGAGTCTGGTATGTAGTCAGGAATGTAGGTCTTCTGTTTGTCAGTAGCCTTTAAAGCTATAAGCATGGTACAGTATTCATAATACATGAAGTGTTGTTTTTAAATACAGTTCAGTTATATGTGTTTTACAGTCCCTCAGAAAACTACCATAGTGGTTAAGATGTTTAAATGTGTTTTTTCCTCCATCCTAAGCAGCCGCTGTTTTGTGCCACTGGTCCTGGGGTCAGAATTTTGTTTTAATAACTTCATTATTTCAGCTGATGTTGCTCCTACATGGTTAAGTTACTTTGTGTTTAATCAAATTTCCACTCAGTAAACGTAATAATCTATGGAGGAATTAATTAGGGCTCGGCAGCACATTTTTGCCCCTGGGCCAGTAAGCAGGTTAATTAGACCAAAATCTAGTTTTTACTGTATGAAAATGAGCTTTAAGAGATTTGAAACATGCTTGAGTCATTTAATCCTGCAGACACAATATTCACTTTCATGGATTACCCCGTGTTAAAGTCTCTACAAGTTGATTTTCACAGCATGCTGACGTGAGTGGGAACAAGTACTCGTTCACAAATTAGAAACAGTACAGGAATATTTGGAAATGTTTAGCTGTAATAACAACTACATATAATGCCAACCCATATGCTATGGAATGACTGTGGATCAGTTGGTAGAGCAGTTGTTCATGAATCGCATGGTCAGTGGTTCAACACCCAGTTTCTCCTGACCTCATGTTGAAGTGAACCTTGGACAAGAGACTGAAACATTTTCCTCAATAAAGTATATGAAAATTAAAAAAAATATGACTGCAATAAACAACTGTAGCATTTTATGGTTTCACTGTGACACTCTCTGATTGGGTTTACAGCATATGTGCTCCCAGGCAGGTGATGAGAGTTGAGAGGACTTTGCTGTAGCATCATGGAGGAAGACTGCAGGCCTCTGCTGAGCTCGGAGAAAACTGGAGGGAGCTACTCGCACAGAGGCTCTGCAGACTCGCTGGACTTCAAGCCTAAAAGGTAGAGTACAGTGAAACATTACACCGATCAATATCTAGTACTTGCCAGCAGTGCACCAGTGTCCACATGACAGAGGATATATGACATGAAAGAGCTGATGCAGCAGAACAGCTTTTCAGTGTAGGACTGAGTCAAAATAAAAAAATTGATAGTAATAAAAGAACACCCAGTGCAAACAATGCGACTCAGTTATGTATTTTTTAATATTTTTCGGGCACTGTGGCTCTGGTCTTTCAAGATTATGCTTTTTTTAAGCAGTGGTCAGTCATATTAATAGTCTTTAATAAAACAGTGTTTAACCATTCACCAAAAATTTAACAAAATTTCATAATTTCACCTCTTATTTGATGCTTTGTACACCTTGATACATTGAACAGACAACATAGCGATGACCATCAGATGACCCAGATTTTAGATGAGACAATATTGGAACATGTGACTGGTGTTTCTTGTTAACCAGCGGTGTCTTGAGACATTGATTTCTTTAAACAATATCTAGCTCCAAATGGCTACTCCTGGTTTTAGCCTTGGGGTTTACCTGTGAAGACTGTATTTGTTGTTAGAAAAAAAATCAAACATGAAAACCAGAGAGCTGTGTATGGGATAAAAGTAAGCGATTCTGAGAAAAGAGAGAACATCAATCAAAGGTGTTGCACAAATATTGGGCATAAAAAGAAAGAAACCACTGGTGTACTGAGCAACATACAAAGAAGATCAACAGCAGCTGTGAAGGTATCACATTCCACTATTGTAATAAGACTTCATGAGCAGAAATACAGAGGCCATACCACAAGGTGCAACCCCCTCATCAGCAGTAAGAATCTGACAACCAGGTTGAAATTTGCTGAAACGCATATGAGCAATGGAGGTTTGTTCTAATGGAGGTTTTGGGTTCAGCGGATCAGCTAAACTCACCTGGGTCACACGTTTTTCCTTTCACTGACAACGATTAGATAATAAACAAGTTAGTCTTCCTGGAACTCGCCTCACAGGCAGGTACTAAGACATAAGCTGTGTGCGTGTGTGCGTATCCTTGGCACCACCATAGCATCATTCCCAACTGCATTAGCAGTACGTGTAAATTTTAATCCAGTTAGGTATTTCACAATGACCTTCTAGCGTTCAAGCACATAAAGCATCACAAACACTTTCAGCAAGGAACATATTTCAGTCTGTCTGAACTTCACTCACTATCTAAAAGTCTTTTGATCAATTGCTGTGAAAACGTTACACAGGATATTTACTGTAGATTCATATGAAACAATACTAATAGTAATGTTAATAAAAAACAGCATATTCTCACAGAGAATCAGGAATCAGAGAATGTTTGATGTGTTTCATGACTTAAACATTTAAATTATTGATGAAAATTATTTGATAGATTGAATATAGTAAGAAATTGCATGATTCTTCTAGGCCTTTCCACGTGGAGCCCAGGAACATCATAGGTGATGACCTGCAGGAGAGAGTCTCTGCTGAGGCTGCCATCCTCAACAGCAGAGTCCAGTACTACGGCAAACTGACAGGCTCCTCTGACAGGCTGCTGGTAGGTTTTAATCCTACATTAACACTCACAGAGTCACTACAGTAACTGAGCCAGAGCTGAAGTCCCCTCTGTTTCTGGAACTGAAAACAATTAAAGCTGCTTTCTGGAATGCTTAAATAATATCCAAATAATCCACCAGGTGGTGGCTAATTTTTTATCTTTTTTTGTTGTTTATTTATAACCACGTGATTGAAGGTTCTTCTTTTCATCTCATGAGATCTTTGTCAGGTAACTGGATATTCAGTACTGTAACTAAGTTTGTAAGTTGCATTAATATATTGGCAAAGGTTTGCCTTCTTGTCTCTTATATGGTAAATGTTATATAACTGTGATCTGAACATAATATTCATATTTTAGTACCTGTCTGCTTTTCATCCAGAGTCCTCCAAACCATGTGGTCCCCCAGCCAGAGGAGATCTACATCTATAGCCCACTGGGGACAGCTTTTAAGGTGGGAGGCAGTGAACATGCAGCTAAAAACCCCAGTATTATCACCATGTAAGTCCTGTCAGCATCAGTCATCTTCTCTTCATATTTACTAGAACTCATTGGTTTGATTATTAACTTGCTTTTCTCTCTACACAGATTTGCTATATGGAACACAATGATGGGCACATCTATACTCAGCATCCCTTGGGGTATAAAGCAGGTGATTTGCTTTAGTTTCATACACTTCAGGTCCTTGGTTCATTCAAAGCCATAAAATGGTGGGGCCCTGGCACAGACCCGTCATCAGTTTAACATGGCTGATACTCTATATGTGCACATTAAAATGACAAATGACAAAAACTGAAGAATACATAGTCATGTTTGTTCCTTTAGGCTGGGTTTACTCTGGGAAGTGTCATCCTCATCCTCATAGGCCTGCTGATGCTCTACTGTTGTTACATCGTCCTCAAATCAACAAAGGCAATACGTAAGTCCAGCAACACTTTGGTTCAAAAGCAGTCTTTTTGAGGCTTATTAATTTCTATAGTACATGAAATGAGAGAAACTGTTCTCTGAAGAACAATCGGTTTGCAGTACAGCTATATGATCCCAGTAGGAAGTTGACTTTTTCACAAAGCTGCTATGGGCATTGCTTTA
Source organism: Sandelia bainsii (assembly GCA_032362345.1). NCBI lineage: Eukaryota > Metazoa > Chordata > Actinopteri > Anabantiformes > Anabantidae > Sandelia > Sandelia bainsii. Next base: position 22,061,131 of record JAUMHL010000015.1, read on the forward strand.
GTTTCGCGCAGCTGTTATCAGCTACACACAACAATGTGAACGTTACATTATCTGGAAATATTATTAAATTAATTGTAAGTTTTTAGTCTTAGAACCCTAATATATTTGCAACATTTGCCTGTGCCTTTGTTGTGTCCTCTGTGTGGGTGAAGCCTCATTATTTAGTAGCATTGTGACTTTCTTGTATTTGATGTGTATATATATATATACATGTGTATAAAAAGTGGTTTACTAGATGGAGATGCACCATTACAACTTGAAATATTTTCTCTCTCTCCTCTTTCCACTCACCCCAACCGGTCGAGGCAGATGACCGCCCACCCTGAGCCTGGTTCTGCTGGAGGTTTCTTCCGTTAAAGGGAGTTTTTCCTCTCCACTGTTGCCAAGTGCTTCTGAAGTGGGACAGTTGGGTTTTCTACAAATATTCTATATATATATATAATCTGTGTAAGGTCTTAAACCTTACACTATAAAGTGCCTTGGGATGACTTATGTTGTGATTTGGTGCTATACAAATAAAGTTGAATTGAATTGAAATTGGTTGTGCTGCATGAGGATTGGCAACCATACTTGGATCACGAGAGAACAACGTCAGCATTGGTTTAAAGTTCAGTAGTGTGGCCAGGCTCAGCTGGAGGGATAGAGGAATGCAGGGGTGTCACGATACCAGATGGTTGATACTAAAATCCCTGAAATTCTACATTTCTCACTACGGATTTTAACACCACAGCAAAAAATAAACTAACAAAATTGATGTATACCTACATGAACTCTTTTATTCCATTCTAGCAACAAGGGTGGGATGGAGCCTTCACATAACAAAAATGGCATTACTAAAGCAATATGTTATGCCAAAAAAGAACAAACTTATGTGGCATAGCATTTCCACTGCACCTGAATGCAATATAAAAAAAAAAGACTAAGAATATAAATAATAAATAACCCAGGTCTATGGATATTTAAAAAATATCTCAGTTATCAGATATAGCTCAAAGAAAACTGCACAGGCTGCTGCACACACAGCGTGCTAACACATAAACACTGTCAGTAAACTAAACATTATGAGCAGCACCCAGTTAATGTTTTTAGCTGTCATTTCGTTAACATTTCCGTATGCTGTGTGTGGAGCATTGTAACAACTGATGTGTTGCAGCTCACAAACGGTAACATAAAAAGGGAACATTTTAACAACGTGAATGTAAAATTAACAATTGAAACTCTCACTTTGAATTCCTTGCACAGATCCTAATGTCTGTGCTTGAGATGCTGAGCAAAGTTTGAGCTTCTTCCTCCTTTTATTTCAAAAGCTCTGGGAGACATTGTTTGCACAGGCTTTTGGTAGTTCACAATTCTATTCACAAAATATACACAACTTTTGTTGTGTTTTTTGAGTGTTTATAGTGGAATTTAGAATTGAAAATCTTTCTACTTGCATATAAAGCACTTAATGATCAGGCTCCATCATATCTTAAAGACCGAGCAGAGCACTTCGCTCTCAGAGTGCTGGTCTACATGTGGTTCCTAGAGTTTCCAAATGTAGACTGGGAGGCAGAGCCTTAAGCTATCAAGCCCCTCTCCTGTGAAACCAGCTCCCACTTCAGTTAAGTTGTCTCTTGAAGTTGATGTTTTCCTACTCCACATTATCAGTAGTAATAATTTCCTCATCAGATATAATTATTAACCTCTGTTTGGTGTTTGTATTGAGTATGTGTGGTCCACGTTTCCACAGAGGAGTGACTCTTTTAGTATGTATCTGACAGCATTCACACCTCACAGCAACAGGCACACGGACCATGACCAACTGAGGCAGATACACCGCATCTTGTTCTTAGATTTTACTGTAGCTGAAATTCTTTAGATTGATTTAGATTTAGATGCAAACAAATAACTACAGTATGAGTGTGAGAAGATACAGAAATCATCTGTCTTACTGTTAAATTCTATTTTCTATGTGATCAATGGTAAATCATAGTGTGAGCAGGGAACTTCAGGGAAATCAGATAATTTAAGTGATGTATAATGGGCATGAAACATATTTTACATTTGCTGACTTCTATGTTTTCTGGATGTTTGGCATGGTAAAAGACTCTAAACATTAAGTCCATCCACAATAAAGCAGTATTTGTGCTTAAGGCAGCAGGCAGAAGTGAAATTTTGTGTGAAAGAGGAGAGTTTCAAAGTGCTGTACACTTTAATGAACATTTCTGTCCACATTTTTGGCTTTTTGTCAAATATATTAGCTGGTCTCTTCCTTCTCTGTGCTCTGTCCAGCATACGTGGATACATCCGACTGGGAATTTCCTGATGTTTGTAGGTACTACTTTGGCAAGTTTGGCCAGTGGCTCAGCTTGATCTTCTCGATGGTGTCACTTATTGGAGCCATGGTGGTTTACTGGGTCCTCATGTCCAACTTCCTCTACAACACTGGACAGTTTATTTACAGTAAGTCGCAATTTTCTTGCCAGTACGAGAAAGGAGGTATTTCATAGTTTTGTAGTTCCAGCCTGATCTGTTTAGTGCCATTCATACAGTGAAGCATGGCTGTGGAAATATCATGCTATGGAGGGGCTTCTTAGCAGCAGTGACAGAGAGACTGGTCAAACTTGAAGGAAGAATGAATGCAGCGAAATACTGAGACTGCTTGAAGAAAACCTGCTCCAGACCAAGTGGCACTTAATACCAGACTTACACCTCACAGAACATCAGTTGACAGACCTGAAGATGGCAGGTCATAGTAGGGCTGCACGAATTGATGAAAAAGTCATATTGCGATTATTATTGTGATAATGATACTTGCTTGGTTACGAATGAAAATACATATTGATTATATGATATAATATGAACTATGATATAGTGAACATTGAAGTGAACTCACGCTACTAAACTGTGAGTGTTTTAAGAAAATGAAATTAAACCTAAATAGTCAAGTTAAATGTAACTTTCATGTAAACAAAGACAAAGCAGAAGGTTATTGAAGGGGTCTGAAAAGTTGCTAAATCTAGGAACTAAATTGGCAACACTGCACATCAGAAATTCATGTGTCCATACACATGACCATGCTCCACTGCTTAAACAGAAACAGACTGGTCCTCTCTTTATTAGGGGTGTAGGTAATGATTCAACTGCACACAAACAGAGAATAGGTTTTCACGTTCACAGACCTGGAACAGTTAGCCAGGATTAAAACTAATGGTACATACATATTCAAAGTTGAATGTATGTATTTTATCCCTGTTTAAAAATCACACATCGAGACGATTAGAGTAGAGCTGGATGTGATTTTTACTTTTACTACATTGCATCAAGTATTAGCTACTTTATGTGGTCAGATATACTACACCATATATAGTCTGTAATATATAATCTGTTCTGCAAATATAATTCAGTAATCAAATCAAATTCAATGGAGATGGTGGTTGGGAGTGTGGATGGGTGGTTCTGTCTTTTGAGAAAATGACATAACAGCCCTATTAAGTAATGCATCATAGCACCTGGTTATATATTGTGGTTATTTCATGTGCAGATGATGATTGTTAGTTGTTGCACTGCTAAAATGTAGAAGATCTTTTGGGTTGACCTGTTGTTTCCTCTCCTGTCTATAGACTATGCCCACAATGTCAACATGTCGGATTCAGAATTTGGAACCAATGGCTCCAGTAAAGGTAAGCCACCCACAACTTTAATATCTCAGTCAGTCAAACATGCTGACTGTGGAGAACTGTGTGGATAAGTGCATGTCATCTGCAAAAAACTAGTGGGATTTTTCCTTTGGGTTTTTGATAATTGCAGAAAATACGTTCTGTGCCAAACAAAGGATTATGATACTTACACGTTTTGTTCAGCAAGATAATCTTCACTAATGAACACCACCTTTATGTTTTTTGAAGCCTAAATACAATCACCAGAACTAAAAAGATATTGTTAGACTATAAATAAACTACACCGCAGTTGCATGACTTCAACGTCACCGACACTAAACTTCCAACTTGGAAGTGATTTAGCTCTTCTACAAAAACCTTTCCTCTTATCGTGACCTGATTAAAAACTATTAGTCTCAGTTTTTTAACAATGATTGAATAGATATAGATAACAGATGTGATGATGTTTAAGTTTAAGACACGAAATAGCTTTAAAAACCATGTCTGTGAAGATTCTCAGTCATCCAGGTGAAGTTGTCTGGAAGTTGAGTCATGGCAACTGGACGTCTTACAAGAAAGAAGTCCAGTTGCCATGACTCAACTTCCAGACTTTAAAAAACATTTT
>JAUMHL010000015.1:22075709-22088337 GCA_032362345.1 Sandelia bainsii
ACCGGTCGAGGCAGATGACCGCCCACCCTGAGTCTGGTTCTGCTGGAGGTTTCTTCCGTTAAAGGGAGTTTTTCCTCGCCACTGTTGCCAAGTGCTGCTCAAGTGGGACTGTTGGGTTTCCTACAATATTCTGTATATATATATATAATGTGTAACGTCTTAAACCTTACACTGTAAAGTGCCTTGAGATGAATGTTGTGATTTGCCGCTATACAAATAAAGTTGAATTGAATTGAATGTACTTAGTACTTCAGCTTGAGCATATGTAACTTGGAGTTTACGAAGTGGAGACGCAACATATGGAGCTAGAAGGAGTGTGGAAGACCGCCTACTGAGTGCGCAGTCGTCCCGCTGTGGTCCTTCACAGCATGTTGCCGTAGTTACTGTTCTTTGTAGCTACCTCCCTAGGGTGGATTTACACAGACATTTGCCCTGTCTGTCAGGCACACAGCCCTTCTCATGAAGTGCGTTTACACAGGTGGGACCGGCACCATGGGCCAATCATGTGCATTCCTGGTGGATTACTTTGTAATGTGAACGTACACTACCAGTCAGTCAAGTTTGGACTCATCATCTCCATCAGTGGTTTTTCTTTATTTTATCATTTTCAACATTGTACATTAATACTTAAGACACTGAATTTGGCTTTGGCACATTCATGGCATTCTCTCTTCAGATTCACAAAGTCAATAGTCCTATTAGTGCTACTACAACTACTATACAAATCAATATTATAGCAAGAAACACTTAGTTAAGTAAAGAGAAAAGACAGCCCTTCATTACTTTAGGAAATAATAATAATTGATACTTTATTGATCCCCTTGGGGAAATTGTTGTTTGGACAGCTGCTAGACCTGTGTCAGCGCTACTACAGGGTTTCAGTGTCTTGTCCAAGGACACCTCGACATGTAGCTTGCCGGGCCTGAGAATCGAACTGCTCACCCTTGGGTTGGAAGACGACTGCTCTACCCACTGAGCTATCATGCCGCCCCATTAAGGTCAGTCAGTCTGAAAACTGTCCTTTGGTCTGATTAGTCCAAATTTGAGATTTTTGGTAGTCATAAAGAGGGTGAACAGATGGTTCCTGAATGTGTGGTCCACACTGACTGCATTTATATGCAGTCAGGAAACAGATTACTCAGAGAAACTCAGATAATCGAGGAACATGTTTAGCGCTCCTTTTTACAGCACAGACTGTCTGCATTAAAGAAATATACAATGAAAAGTGACTTATTTAGACGTGTTATATTTATTTCCATTATCTTACAAAACATTATGATGATTATGAAATTAATGACCACCATACTAGCACTTCAGTTCACATCGCTGGACATTACCAAGAAATGATAAGTGAGTGATGTTCAGTCACCACCACAGCATCCTGACCCATTCTGGAACCGGACAAGTCCACTCACATATCTCTGTACGAGTCTGTTCTCCAGAGTGAGAAGTGATTTTATTTTTCTCAGATATGAGATCAGACATTTTTTTTCTTAGAAGAAAAAAGATATTCAACAATGAAATTGGTAAATGAGGTCCAGGGACCTCAAACACACCTACAGGTTATGTAAGAGCTATTTGTCCAAGAAGGGGAGGGATAGAGCATTGCATCAGATCACCTCGCCTCTACAATCACCTGATCTGAATCCAGATGAGATGGTTTGGGATGAGTTGGGCTGGAGAGCGAAGAAAAAGCAGCCAACAAGTACCGAACACCTCTGGGAACTCTTTTAAGATTGTTGGAAAACCATTCCAGGTCGCTACCTCATGAGGCTGTCATCAAAGCAAAAGGTGGCTACTGTAAAGAATCGAAAATATAAAACTTTTAACTACATAATTCCATACATGTTTCTTCATAGTTTGGATGTCTTCAATATTAATTAATGTACAATGTTAAAAATAATAAAAAATATAGAAAAAAAATACTGGAGGAAAAGGTGTCTCCAAACTTTTGACTGGTAGTGTAAGTTATTCTGGTGGCACAGACATAAAAACATAACAATTCACACATTGTTCACTCTTAGCCATGTACTTTTTTTCCTAAAAAATACCTTTTTGCAATATCACATGAATCAAGTTAAAAACATTTTCAACTTGCCTCAATTTGTGTTGCATAGAAAATATATATATATATGTATATGTGTTTGTGTTTGTGTGTATATACAAAAAGATTTGGCTTTGTTTTCTCTGTGAATATTCATATTTCCACCATAACTCAATGAAATTTTCAACAGTTGATGCTCTGCTTGAGCATTTAAAAAGCAACAGTGCAGGCACAAGCATTAGTGTATAATGGACTTTTTATGCCCCCCTCCAAAAAAAACCTGTTAAATTGAATCACAATTATCCGCTTGAGTTAACTCATGGGAAGAAAATATATGTTACAAATATTTTGCTTGATGAATGTGTTCCTGTTTGCATTTCTTACATCCAAGGTGCTGTATGTAATGTGTGTTTCAGCATGCTTCACGTAATTTTTGTGAAGTGGTTACACATTATATTTGTCATCCAGTACTTTTTCTGTCAAGTACCACAAACAGAGGAGCACCTCTTCTTGCTGTTGCTACTGTTCAGAGTTGCCATCTTGTTTTGTTCTGCGTGGAATGTGTGTGTGTACATCTCCCCAGTTGTAGTATGAATAAAAACATACACATGTCCATAGCGTACATAGAGTACAGATCCGTCAGAGGACAAACGGAAACTATGAATTGGTCAGAGGAGAGGTGTTTATTTTAGAGGCTGCTGTTGCATTTTAGTTAATTGTATTGCATTAAATTAAAAGGTGCATCACCCTATTTCTATCAGGGACGCTAAACAACAGATTCATCTTCTGTAAAATGTGATACAGCTCAATAGACTTAAAAATGATCCTACGTTTGATTTCAGTGAACAAAAGCTGAACATTATCACCTTCATGAAGCAGGATTTATTACAGGACTGTTAGATTATACAGCATTAGATTTAGCTAGGTGTACCTAATAAATTGCGTGTTTTTTTGTTTCATTCATTCAATTAATATATTTCTATATATGTCATGCGTTGTAAAGCCCCTTGAGGGAACTGGGGTGTATACATAAAACTTGATTTGATTTAATATCATTCTTCATCTATTTATTGATTATTTTTAGCCAGAATTTGTATTTATTTATTCATTTGTTGGTTTATTTGGTCATTATCTTGCTCATGTATTTATTTCCTGTGACACTTTTTGACTCCCTTATAAAGAGGGTGAAAATGCTGAGAAGTGAATCAATATGCAGGTCCCTAATTCCGGGGCCTGACAGGAAGTCCTCTCCCACAGATACCATTAATGGTATTAATTCTGTCTGAGGATTGGAAAGGGTCACAGTGGTGTCAGTACTCAGTGTGGTGGTGACCTGACCTTTGCAACTATCTTCATCTTGTTTAAGCCCCGACTCTTCCAGAAGTCTTGCAGGATTGTCCTGTTAGACTATTAGCTGGTATGGTTGGGGGGTTGGGGACTAGTTTTATTGGTGGTCTGGGGGCTTTTTGTCACACTTGCAGAGACAATATGAGTTTAGTGATCAATAGCCACAGTTTAGCCTATATGAGGACCCTGAAACTGAGGTGACTAAATGGAATTCAGACATCATTGTTTTATTATTTACACTTATTATCATTTCCATTTTTCTACTTTCCCATGTCAAAATGTCTTCAGTGAATATTTAGTGAAGACATATTTCATGATGGTGGCATTTGGCAAACACCAATTTGTTTATTACTGATCCTTTTTAATTCCTATTTATTTTTTTATTAGAAAGGTTTAAAGTCATTTGTTTTAGTGTTTGAATTTACATTCTTTAATTATTAAAAATTGCAAATTTTATAAGAGCACAGTCATTATAAGACTGATAGAGCTTTAGTAAGCTTAAGTACAACTGGTAGAAAAATGCTAAAGATTTGTATTTACTAGTTAAAATAAAGGCTTTGCTTTAGTTTTACAAGTCTTTAAGTGTCACAAGTTTTTAAATATATGTATTTGTGTGTTACCTTGTGAACGCAGTCATCTGTGTTATTATGTTATTACACTAATGAATGCAGATACTTGAGAAGAGGTAGAACACAATGGCTGCATCCTCTTGGGATGGATCATATGTCTGCTTCCTTGGCTCCTTCCCCTTGACAAAAAACACACCCTTTAGTATCAGCATAATCAATGGGGAGTGGTGCTGGAGGGGCGGGCTACAGCAGTTCGCCTGCCTGTGATTCGCTGACATGCGTTCTAATTGGATCAAGTAGAAACTTGCTTAGCTGGATACATTGCGCTGGGATTGGGAGCAGCACTGACAAACCAGCAGACAGGAAGAGAGGCCGAGAGGGAGGAGGCCAGAGGCTGCCCTGCTCAACACTTAGAGGAAAGATAGAGAGAGGAGGGGAGAGAGCAGAGAAAGGGGAGTATCCCATCTTCTCTTCCCTTCTTTGCGGCTGCAGTCCCCCCCCCCCTCCACATCCTTCTTTCTGTGATTCTCTTTCTCCCTCCTTTCCCTTACTCATCTGTTTCTGTGGCTGCACTGAGAGGAAGGGCACCTGCCGCTCCCTGATGATTCAGCCTTTCAGCTAGTTGGAGCTCCACAGACGAGACAGCATGTCCCTCCTGCCACTGCAGTGCCTGGCCGTCCTGTCCTCTGCACTACAGCTACTGCAGCTGCAGCCGGCCCGTCACGTCGACACCGCCTCTTCTTCCCAAGTGCTCAGGTGAGTGAGCATTACTCTTCTTCCACTGCTCACTACTAGACCATTCAGAACATTTAAGGACTCTAAATCTCTGGCCATCTTTTTTTTGCCTACAGCAAAATTAATAATTTTACTTATAGACTCATGATTGCATTTCATGTAAGAAAGCATGAGTAAGGAACTCCTTTCCCTCATACGCAGAAGGGTGTCTACATACCTCGTGGGCTGGTAACAAGGTTTGACTCACTCTGAAGAGCATTTTATACCTCTCTCTGAAATCCCAGCTCTGACTCTGCAGCCTCATGATGGAAAACATACTCGAGGAGACTAGTGGCAGACTGCCACTGTGTGATGCTCTGAGTTAATAGGAAAGGTGTTCAGAGACCCTTCATCCAGCAACTGGACAGGATGACTGAGGGAATGGAGGACCTCACTGCAGGGCCGGTTACCCCTCCTGGATCGGCCTCCCCCACCAACTCTACTGTTGATACTGGACAAGTCCCGGAGGAGAAACCAGAGGAGACTGAGGCAGCTGGTGAGAGTGGGGAGGAGGGCGCAGAGGGAACTGCAGAGGGAAGTGGTGGTGGTGGTGATGGGGAGCATTTGGGGGCTTTGGGAATTGTGGCCTTGCCAGGGACCTGCTGTGTGTGCATAGAGATGGAACAGATTAACAATTGCCTGCACTCTGAGAAAATCTGCATTCTGCCCATCCTGGCCTGTCTGCTTAGCTTAGCCCTCTGCACAGCCGGCCTCAAATGGGTCTTTGTGGATAAGATCTTTGAGTATGAACCACCCACACACTTAGAGCCTAAACCTATTGGACAGGACCCAATTATTATATCAGTTGACCCCACGCTAGGACTAACTCAATCGACTCATCATTCATCTCCGTCTACTGTCTCTCTGACCACCGCCATCGCCATTACCCCAGGACATCCTGAGGTTTTAGTGGAAAAGAAATCTACACAAGGGCCAGGAGTGACTCAGTCTGATCCCTCTGTTACGCTGAAATACAATGATGAACGTCCCACCATCCCAAAGCAGACTCCCCAGTCTCAGACAACACGGCAGTCCAACGATATCATCACCCCAACAATCTGTAAGTATTCAACGCTTGTTCATTAAAACATTCTTTTCAGACATGATGTCCTCAATGTCCTGAAAAAAGATCAATTAAGTGTAAGTTGATGAAATGCTTCAACTGTGTTTTTCCTGCTGATTGATTTCCTACATGCTGCACTATATCAGCCGTGACAGGAAGTGTCTGCTTTCAGGACTTTGCCAGAAAGCAGACACGTTGTGACTTGCAGAGAGTAGCATAGAGGCCCATGACTAAGCCTCAGAAGTATTGCTACGCAGATAGGTGTGCAGGCAACAACAGCTCTATTCAAACCTTCTTTACTCCTATGGTCTGTGGGTGTACCATTCCTTACATTCACTCCTTCCTCTTTAAGTATTAATGATCTCTTAAATTATACCACAATGATTTAGGCACACTCCAATAATGGATGTTATTACAGCCTTATTTGGAATGAGTGCTGGTAGAATACAATATTTCAGGATCCCTGAAATGTGTGGCTGCACATTTCCAGTCATATGAAAAAGTGAAAATCAATAAATGATGCATGACACAAACTGAAAGTCCAGGCTGTGGTACAGGGAGACTTCCTGTTTTCTGACTGTGCTCCATTTCAAGGTCAGAGCCTGCTGGACGCTAATTGATGCCCTCTCCATTCCTCTGCCGCAGGGAAAAACAACCCACTAATACTGTCTGTCTGCCAGAGGCTCGCCACCATGACGTTTCTGTTGTAGTCACATCACTGTGAGATTTATTACACTGTATCTGGGTTAGCTAATAGAAGGTGGTGGAGGGGTAGCGTGGAGGACAGGGCAGTGAGTTCCCAACCAGTAGCTCAGTGAAGGGTTAGCTTCACTTAATCAACAGCATGGAAAGATGATCCCTGTCAGTACCTATAGCTTACACTGAATTCCCAGCAGCAGTACCTGAGGGTGCATTCCAACAATTACAAATGGTTGTGTTTGCTGGTGGGAAGCCAGTGAAGGATCAGTGGAACCAAGCATTTTCTGACTTTCTGCTGTGAGGTTTGTTCATAATAGTGTTCCATGTCAGATTCACCAGACTCTCTAAACTGCACAAACTTGTTGTAAATCTCACGTTTGAGCCTGGTGAATGCCACGTTTTTTAAGGAGCTGTGTGCTGGAGAGATGTCATTGGTTGTGATCCCGTCATAGGCCTTAATGCTCCTTAAAGACACAACTGCTTGTGTCTTCTTGTAAGTCGCTTTGGATAACTGCCAAGTAAAGTAAAATAAAGTAAAGTAAAGTGAAGTAAAGTTGAGTAATCCTGTTTTAGTCAGATCTGATCTTTTTGTGTAGATGGTTCAGAATTATGTTTATAAGATAGATGTATCCAGCTCCATTGTGAGCACTGTTGCAATCCTAAACAGCCTCACATGCACAGTTTTAATTGATGTAATCTGCATTGTCATAACAACAACAACATCAATTTCGCAACAGTAGCAAAATTGTGCAATTCCCTCAAAAACTTAAAACTAATCAACTGAGCAGTTACATACATTGTAGTTTCTCCATAAAGGTTCAACAAGTGTGAAACATCCTCATTTCTCTTTTTACTAATTTTATGGAAACTGTGAGGTGCTGACACCAACTGATGACGGCAGGCAATATGTGCATGTGCACAAACATTCTGATCTGAACAGTTCGACATCTAGAACCACATACGGTGTGATATAGTGGCCCAAAATCTGATGTGAAACAATCGGAATTAGTTTGTTCACACTCAGATCGGGCTTACTTGGGGGCAAAAAGATTTGGGCTACTTCAGTGATCGTAGAAGTCACAACTGTTATTACAGCAAAAAGAAGATTTTCACAGTGTACAGCTGACAACAAGTCTGACAACAGGTTTAGCAGAGTCTTAATAACACAGGTGACAACGACACGTCATCAGAGCAGTGCTGTGTTAGACGCTCAAAACATTGTGCTAAAGCAAAGTGGTTCATGACTAATATGAGAGGTTTCATGTGTTTGTCACGATAGTGTTGATAGGTAAGCAAATAGCAAAAACTACAGCAGTGACGTTACATTGTCAGGACGAGCAGAGGATCATCCTGGACCTGGACTGAGAGAATCTCTCTAATAACTGTAATGTACTAGATGCTGAAATACGCCAATAAAATCAGTCAAGCTTGCAGTGACCTGGCACCTATGATGACAGTGAGAAACACAATTTGAACAAAATGTTAAATCTGGTTGGCTTACAGGAAACCACCACAGGGCCCTTTCAAGCTTAGAGAGTGTGGTTGTGATTTAAAAAAAGGGCATCCAGATGCAAACATCAAACAACTGTTATGCAGAGACTCATGTGCGACAGGCCTTTTCTCTTCCAGACTGATTATTTTTTCTAATCTATGTAATGGGTATGATGCTTCCTACAATGGCATTAAAGGGAACAAGACTGATATAAAATACAAGCTGCTGATTCAACCAGTTCAGATGTAATTCTTGCAAATACTGCCTGGGATAGCAGAACTGTTAGGGCTACAGAGCAGGGGGAGTGGATGTTACATTTTACACAGATTTTAAAAAAAGAACTCAGGATAGGATAAGACAGGATAAGTCCCCTTTTTTAATGTTAATTTTACTGACTTTTTAAATTATTTTTCATTAACCAAAACAAACACACTTTCCCTTCCCTGTCCAATAACAACATTCTCTTTAGAGAAATGTAGGTATCTAATTAACAAGTATTATTATCAGAATAACTAATTATAATAAATAATAGAAAAACATGGCATTTCCATGTGTAACACAAATGTATTACAGCTTAAAAGTACATGCACATATAGTATAATACACATACATATACACAATTGTATAATCCAGTTATCTTTTCATTCTCCCTATTTACAACAATGTTACTCAGTTTACAGGCTCTAATCCTTCTCCTACCACTGACATCTACATGTTAAAGATGCTCAATAAATCTCAGAAAGTCATCCTCATTTCATGATTTATTTTTCTATTGCAAAGAAGCCGGACAACTCCCTGATTCAAAGAGTAATGTCTTCTCCAAAAACAAGCTGAAACGTTGACTTGTCTGTGCACAAAACATGTTTCCACTGTCTTTCAGTCCATATAACATGAGCTTGGTCTGAAAGAACTCAGCAGTGTCTCTGCACGGAATTGATGTGTGGCTTCCTCCTTACTCAGTAGAGTTTTATTTCTGGGTGCAATGGTTGACTGTGCTAAATGAGGATGGTTTTCCAAATTTTAGTATGACTGTTTCTAATGCAGTGCTGCCTGAGGGCTCGAAGATCACACACATTCACCAGCAGTTTTCACCATTGAATTTTACACACTGCGATTTACCTGGAGTCCCTGAATCTTTTGACAATATTGAGAACTGTCGATGGTATAAGACCTCAATTGACCGCACAAAGTGGTGAGCCAAGAGCCATCTTTGCTTGCAGAGACTAAGCCTTTGGTGGAGGGTCCTTTCATACCCAATCATGGTCCCCCCACTTGTTACCACTTAATCTGCAGATCATCCAGAAGGTGTTACTTCTAGCTCATAGTTCATAAATGTCATATTTTTGCTTCTGACCCAACTTATTTTGAGTGTGTTTCAGGCATCAAACTCTCAATTTGCTTTAGCGAAAACACTGCAAATAATTTCTTTGTACAGTTTGTTCATACAAACTAAGAAATCACAGATTTTAGTTTTATTTTATTTTAGAAAAGTCCCAACTTATAGGGAAAGGAGGTTTGTACATGTTTGAATGTGATCTTTCATTTGTAAAGTCCTGTATCACAAGTTAGAGCCATTATACACTACCTGTAACTGTGTTTCCCCAACACCAATTTTCATGAACTTTTGATGATCCTTTACTTTGTCAGACAACATAAAATACTGATAATGATAATGTGTCATTCAGCAGTGCTTGTAGTGTTTATAGTTTTATACTCACTGAGGCAAAAACACCCAAAGACAAACTGTAACGACCTATCCCATTGTTAGTTACAAAACAGGCACTCACATTTAAATCTTCAACTGTCAACTGATACTAGTAATAAAAACACATTTCAAACATTTTACTTATATTGAGGTAATATACTGTATATGACTGAAGTAACTGGACTGTAGTTGTATTTATAGTGAGTGAAACTTTAGGTGCTACTTTAAGCTTTCACTGTTTGTTTTCACTTACTGTTGCATTCAGGGATTTTGTTGATATATCCGTTTGCTGAAATTCAGGGTTACATTTTATTCTAACTATATCTCTGTCCTTTAGAAGGGCCAATGAAAAGGAAATGAGCTTAGCTAACATCTGTGAAAATTAATTCAGGATTGATGAGTTCCATGTGTAAAAGCACACCTCAGTATCTGATAAGTCAGTCAGACATCTGCAGGATGAGTAGCTACAACTTGTCTCTGGACCTTCTTGTTAACCCTGTTGAGGATCTGCTGCCATCCATTCTAATTCTGTGAATGCTACTGCCTTTTAAGTGTACATTAATCTTTTGAATTGGCAGTGTTAAAAATGCTGTTTTTTTTTTTTATAGATTTGTAACATTAACAAGAGGAGGATTATTAAGATTGTCCTCACTGAAGTTTGGGACAGCTGGTTTGAGTGATGAAGCAGCAGCAGTCTGTGCCACAGATTGCACAATGAATGATGTAAATGTTCCTCTTAAATTTTTATGACCAAGTGGAGACAGAATCCTATGACAGGCTTTAATGTTAGTTGAGGTGAGGTCATAAAAACTAAAATCTCTGGTTTTATGAGCATGGCAAAGATTGATACTGCTCTCCCTCTGTGCATTTGATAATGAGCAGATAAAGTGAAGTGAAATAAAATGTATGGTGGCAATCGCAGATTGGAAAACAAAAAAGTAAAGTACTGCAATAAAAAACATTATTATCTCACATTTGTGAAGTTGAATAATTCAAAAGCAACAGCTTGATGGACATTCTTGTTTTTGTCATAGTACTACTGTACTGCATATTAAGTTCCTATACTATACTTAATATTACCAAGACTATAATTAGTTATCAGTACAACTAGATGATTATTTTAATAAAATATAATAATAGGTTTTAAATGTGACAACAATATACTGACTGATATCCAATATAAACAGCATTCTACAGAAACTTAAAGGCACAATGTGTAAAATGTGAAAGATTTAACAGCATCTAGTGGTGAGACCCCACATCCCCATTTCCAAGCACAAGTGAGGTGTCATGTTGTCTTCACGTTTTGATGAGGTTAATTTAGAAAGCTATATGTTTAGAAACTGCATTTAGTTAACCTATTTAGTATATAAGACTATAGATATAGAATCATGGTGGGGCAACATGGTGGCCTCTGTGAAAGGGGACTCACTCGCTATGTAGATATTAAAAGCTCATTCTAAGTTAAAGAAAATGCATCAGTTAGTATTTTCTGGTGATTGCACACTGACAACATATTTGTGAATAATATGTTTAATTTCATTAGATATGTTTAAACCTTATACTCCTTTAACATATGGCAAAGATCCTTATGTTAGGACATGCAGACGGTTGGTGTGACAGAGCAGGATGCTAGGGATAGGGTGAGATGGAGGCAGATGATCCGCGTTGGCGACCACCAAAAGGTAGGAGCAGGAGAAAGGTGAAGAAGAAGAACTCTATAATTTTCACATGATTTTAGAGGCATTGAGGCCCGTGGTTATATCTCCGACCTCAAAAGTAGAAGGTCATTGATTTGATGCAGCTGGACAGCAGTGAAGTTTGCATGTTCTCCCTGTGCTTGTCTGGGATATTCTGGTTTCTCCACAATCCAGAGACAAACAGGTCAGCTTGATGACTCTCAGTTGCCTTTAGGTGTGAATGTGAGTGTGAATGGTTGTCTGTCTCTGTGTGTCGGCCCTGTGATTGGTTGCCATTTACTGGTATGCCATCATACCCTAAATATGAGGCAGGCTACACCCCTGACGAGATGCCCAATGACAGTTGGGATTGGCTCTGGTTGATTGGATGGATTTCGTAAAAACAATTTGGCAGGTGAGCTTATGCAACTTTTTTTGGAACAACAGTATTTTATACAAACTATTTCTGGTCCTGGCTTTGAATCAGAGGTTATATGCTGTCCTTTTATCTTGTAACTAACCCTATCCCAGTTGTCTTTCTGCATAAAGTCAATCAAACTACCAAACCATGTTTCCACCCTGTAACCTCTTTTGACGAGAGGTCCAATAGGCAGCCGCTGTCATTCCCATGGCGTCAAGGACAGACACACCCAATGCATCAAGTACTGATGCCAAAGGGTACCTTTATGTGATGCTGTCAGCTGATAGCATGTTGGTTTGCAGGTGATAGTGTTCTTTCTTTACCAGGAAGTAACAACCTCACACCTTAATGCTTGACCACATCATTATCTTGACACTGGGCAATTGCCTTTGAGACATGTCACTGTTAAATGTTCATTGGAAGATGAGGGCAGTCTTGGCATAGTTAAGCTGCAGAGCTTCTCTCTATCTGGTGGCAGATATCCCACCTGTGTTGGATGTTCTCTTTCATATAAATCATTTAAAGTGTGTGTTCAGCTGTCCCTGTGATGACTGAAGTGGTTTCAATGCTTGTCTACCTGTCCTTGGCCAAGATGTTGAACCCCAAAAGGATGGAAGGTCACTGATAAGAACACAACTAAAATTATTCTTCCATGTTTTTCTGAACTTCTGTAGAGCTGGCAACCAAACACATTGTCTAATGAAATAAGATATTCAAACTTTAACATTCAGTTGATTTTTTTGTAATTACACTACCAATCAAACGTTTGGACACACATAGAAATGACCATGTTTGTGAAAGAAAAGCAGATTTCATAACATCAAATTGATCAGAA
>JAUMHL010000015.1:22088437-22106143 GCA_032362345.1 Sandelia bainsii
TGCGATGGATTGGCGACCTGTCCAGGGTGTACCCCGCCTCTCGCCCGGTGACAGCTGGGATAGGCTCCAGCACCCCCCGTGACCCTTATGAGGACAAGCGGTTAAGAAAATGGATGGATGGAACTTTTCAAATACAAAACTATGTATTGGATCAACAGATGTTGTCACCGTGTTTGGGTCTATTCTGGCTATATGACATTAATTTTACCTTCCCAAATGAGTGAATGTGCATTACGTGTTTCAGCGCATCTGTACCTTTCAACTAGGACAGATATCTTGTGTTTCCTGAATTACATCTTTAAACATCTCAGTGAAATACATTTCTGTTCATGTACTTACCTGCATTTTGGGTGTTTCAGACTAGTTTGCTCAGTAACATTCAGGATGATCCGTGACGTTGAAATATACAATTGGCCTACGCATTATATAGTCTTTGTGATGTTAGGTTGAGTATTAATATTTATTATTGACTAAATATAAATGTATTGCATTGACATTGCAGTATTATAATTCATATTACATATCTTCAGCTCTTCTCTATGGCTGTAAAATGGAAGTCATTTCAGGATACAGTTGAATAGTTCATGTAAAATTAAAACAAGGTGTGTGTGTGCGAATGTGTTTTCTGCACAGCTACCTTCCAGTCGCATGCCAACATGAAGACACTTCTGAAACCTGCAGAACGGACACCGTTTCCTCTGAGTCTTATCAATCCTGCAGTCCTGGTTTTCTGCACAGATGTACTTCTTGTTGTTTTGAACCGTTCTTTTGAAAAAACCCTGCAGGTATCGAGGAAGAAAAAGGATCCTTGTTAAGATTTAGGAAGTTTTATTGTCTGTGCTGGGACTTGATGTACCAGTTTTGCTCACAGCAGCGGGGCTTGTCAGCCAGAAATGTATTATAAGCAAATTGAACGGATATACATATCATAGCATGCATAACAGAATGTAACATGTCAAGCAGACTATCATTGTGAGCCTGAAGTCCTGAACGCTCTGTTGGATTAAGTTTTACTGGAGAATCACTGGAATCAAACTCGCTTCGCTTGCTCTTCAGGGAAATCTCCGACACCAGAACCTGTTGCGCAAACTGTCTGCGCAGACCTGTTGTCCACAAATGTCAGACATTAACATTAACTATCAGTAGCTATTTTATAGGGCTAGCCTTTACATTAATGGCTTCATGTTTTAATCATGCATAATATGCATATTAAATGTGTACATTTTAACGGAATTAAGTCATAATTTTGGTGTCGTGAGTACTAAAACTAGATAAAGGTCGCGTCAGTGACAGGAGGTGGAGTGGATCCACTTCTGAACTAATTCAAATTCAGTCCATGTTTGAGCTACAAGTAAATCCATCCGTTCTGGAGCTGGTCCAGTGGGGTTCCTATGCAAAAACCGCACCAGCAGCTGCTGGCGCGTTGAGCCAGTGGACACAGGACAGTTCCGCTTAACGCATTTAGACCAGAACATATGGAGACTGTGGACATGCATCTCAGTGCCTGTTTTTATAATATAACTATGAATGTTAGTAATAAGCAGCAAACCTATTTAAAAAAAAGTCCTAGTGGATCAAGATCAACATAAGGGAAAAACCAAACGCACCTTGCAGCTTTCACAGGTCAGCAGACCGTAGTGGTAGCCAGAGACTTCATCTCCACAGACCGGGCACAGCTCCTCCACGTCGTGTCTGGACTCCATTCTGGAAACATCAGCCAAAGTGACAGAATCGTCCTAAACTTTACGCACAGCTCTCACATGATAAAATAAAAAATGAGAGCAACACAATGTATCAGTGGTAGAGTTTGGTGACTGTCCTACTCACTTAAAGCAAGTTTGAAATAAATGTAGTCTTCCTCTTCTCACCTGTACAGTAGATGTGAAGAGAACTGCCTGTGGTCAGAGCATCACTGGTCTCATGTGATCATCCTGTGCCTGATCCTGATGCTGAGGTTACTGATCCAGTGTGAAACTGCAGCCAATGAGCTAAAACCCTGAACTCACCTGTTCAGGGATTATATGGGAACAGTTGTTCTAATGTGCCTGAATCTTCACTGCTCTATTGTTTGTCAGCATCATGATTATTTCTTAGTTCTTTGTTTTTCCTTCCTGTTTCTGAACTTGTAACTTTCAAAATAATCAGACTAAACTTTGAATGCACTCTTTAACTGTCTGGGAACTTGATTTGAATCCATCAGTAACAACAGTTTAAACTCTATCAGAGACATAATCTGAACTAGTCACTAAACAGAAACAGAAACAAATATATGTATCTGAACAGAAAAATGCAGAGTTGATTTTTTATCTTTTAAGTTTAAAAGTAATTCTAGGATTTTGGACTGACAGGACAGATTGTGTTTGTAGGTCTCCAGTCTTAGGCCTTTATGTAATGGAAGCTTCTATAGTGAGAGGACTCTGCCTGATGGAAAAGTTGAATAAAAATTGTATAAAATTGATGCAGTAATAACAGAAGCACCAAGATGTAGGATCTGGTTTCAAAACAGACTTAAGAGAGATGGCGGCATGATAGCCTTCAGTGGGAAGAGCAGTTGTCTTCAAACCCGAGGGTGAGTGGTTCGATTCCCAGTCCCGGCAGGCTACATGTCGACTGTGGGTAGAGCAGCCAAAAATTGTACTCAAGTAAGAGTAGTGTTACTTCAAAATAATATTACTCAAATAGAAGTAAAATGTAGTCACCCAAAAAATTACGCAAGTAAGAGTAAAAAAGTACTTGGTGAAAAGACTACTAAAAAAAAAGACTACTACTACGCAAGTTCTGGTATTTCTGAATAATAAAACAAAATTTGTAAAAATAAACATCTTTATTTAAAATTAAGGCACAAGAAACACAAATTTCCAAATCTCACTTTCTCACAACATAAAATTTTTGAAACCAATACCTCCACTAGGTAAAGTATATTACTGTTAACATTCACTGTCTACTACGTCACATAGCACATAGACTATGTGTGAAGATATCTGGAATCTGAGTGGTAACTGGATTTCTTTCTTTTTAGGTTGAAACATTTCACTACTCATCAAGTAGCTTCAACCTAACAAAAAAGAAATCCTGTTGCCATAAGTTTGAATTATTGTGAAATATTGATTGTAATTTCATTTGACATGTGTGGACCAGATTTTAATGTCTGATCTGAATTCATACAAACATTTCACAAGGTCTGCTTTAACAGTGAGATCACTATTTTCACCCTTTGAATAAAAGGACATTTTTAACAATACAGAAAAAACTCAATAATATTTTGTGAAAAATCTTTAAAGTGGTGTAAATGACATCAATACACTGTATGATCAATATGTAACTTGTTTAAGGTTTTTGCTTAGATAATTTTGGTGATCGCTTTTATTTTGTAATTTCCTGTTAAAACGGAAGTTTTATTTTGAAAGGACGCCAACAATCGTGGTACACAGAACTTGACACTAAAAAGTAAACAAGTGAGAAACGGTAAAGGAGATAAAAAGAAGGTGTTAAGTCAGACAAAACTCTGTTTATATTTAGCTTGTTGTGATTTCAATACAGTCCTACATGGTTTTAATTTGTTCTCTTGTCCTTTATTTGCTTTCTTCTAGCTCTTACATTGGTTGGTTTGACAGCAAGTTATGTGCATGTGAAACAACAAAAAAGAACGGCTCCAAACCGGAACTCAGCTCCCATCGCTCGTGTTAAAGCGCCGTTCAATAGATTTGGTTCATTCGTGAATGTCACAACTCTAGACGGCGTCTCTCTGGTAGAATAAATGGTAAAAAAGGTAACGAGTCGAGTGTTGTCAAATGTAGCGGAGTAAGAAGCGTTTCTTCTTCACAGATCTACTCAAGTAAAAGTAAAAAGTATAGTACTATAAAACTACTCTTAGAAGTACATTTGTTTCAAAAAGTTACTTAAGTAAATGTAACGGAGTAAATGTAACTTGTTACTACCTACCTCTGCATGTTTGGCGCATTATTCCTTTAAAACGTGGTCAGAATTTTTCATTTTCAATGTCACCTACTACATTATATATGTGCCCATGTTGTTACTCTTCTGACTAATTATGGGTGTCCTCTGCAGCTGCCACCAGCACCACCACTACAGCTAAGACCTCCAGCCATGTGACGCGTTGCAGTGACAGCCAGAAGAACTACTGTGTTAATGGAGGGGAGTGCTTCACCCTTGAAATCATGCCAGGCAGCACAAAGTTCCTCTGCAGGTATGCAATGGACAGTAGGTCATGATATTGAGTCTGACTGGACTTTCCATCAGACTGAATACATTATAGTGCAGTTAATGTTGTGATTTATATAGCAACACTATAGAACTTTGGTGTTAAGTGGTGCCAAGATACATGATCAGAAAATACAGTTAACATGCATTAATGAAAAGATCAAAAATGTGATGGAAACTATTTTAAGAGAAGAAAAAAACAGAAGAAAACATAACATATTTTGATTATATGAGTACGAATACAAAGATCAATTGTATTTTTTTCTTTTTTAGACTTTACTAAAATTATTTTTGAACTACAAAAAATGATATGACACGATCTCCAGATCTACACACGTGACATGATTCCAAGGCCATTGCTGTGTCACTAGTGCTATGGTACACTGATCTTGAAACAGCCCAAAAGGTTAAATGTGTTGTTAGAGTATATTGTTAGTCAAAAGGCAAAAGAGAAATTAATAATACCTCCAGCATGCATGGGAGCACTGAAATGGAAAAATCAGGAAAGTCTAGTAGCTATAACCTGAAAAAGGGGCACAGCAGCACAAGATATAAAAATCTCATTTAAATGTATATGACCTTAGGCTTACAGGAGATACTTCAGCCCCAATATTCAGTATTTTCCATATAATATTAAACTCAAAGGCACACGTTATAATATGCATGAAGATTGAATTTAAGATTCTAAAACTGATATGTGAAGATAAGATGATCTGATTACCGGAAGAAACTCACCACTGGGCACAGGCACCAGCTACAATAAGCACATTAACCATACAACAGACCAATTATTCCTTTTTAAATAACTGGCAAGATGAGTGTGTACCACTAAAGTTATTTTGAGAAGAGCTGAGGAGTAGAGGAGGAATACCCTCTGTGTGAGAGCCATTCAGAAAAGATGAGTAAACTGTTCACTGGCCCAGGCAGCTCTTTGGATTTGCTCTATAATACACATACTGTTTGCTATGTGTGCTGTAATAAGATTTAGTTCACACCAGGCGGGACATCTCTTACTATTTTGGGGAAGGAAAACAACTGTGGAAACTAGTGATTATTTTAGTATTCAGCTACAAAGTGACAGAACTACTGTCGTCCTCAATCGAGAAAAAAGATGGAGGAAGGGGTAAATCATTTGCTTTCTAGCTTTGTCCAGGTAAGAGAGATCTGAACTCCATGACTGCTGTCATCTGACCTCCAACACTTCCAGCACCTGATGCTCTAAACTGCACTTTTTCTAATATCCTAAAGTTAACCATCCTGTTTTCCTTAGGTCAAGGCCACAAAAAGTGTCAAAATGTAGGACTGAGGTTTGGATAAAGGGTTTTGGCAACACAAGTTGATGAGTTGATGTCAAAACCCTTCAATGAGACTATCACTGTCAGAAACCATAAGGCACTCTATACAGTCACAAATGTTCACCTCAATGCAGACCACAAGGCAAAGAATCCGGGTAGCTGAAATAAAATATAGGCAAAGGCTTTGGACTATGGAATTTCATGAGAATTAAAAAACAAACATTGAAATTTTGGACAGACTTGGACAGCATAAATGAACATTATACAGGGTCGCTCAGAATCCCCCAATGTCAGTGTCATTATGTGGCCCTTGGTTTGTTTCCTGGATGCTGTCGTGTTTTGTGACTGTACACCGGATGTCTTTGTGTTTGTCCATGTGTGTTCATGTTTTGTGTGTAAAATGTCAGTCAGTACTTTATCTCTCTTCCTTTCTACCCATCAACCAGGTGCTTGGCGGGATTCACTGGGCACCGATGTGAACAAGCTGTGCTTAAGAAAGTCTCAGACCCAAAACGTATGTGATCACAACTGTACTCAGTCCCACATGTCATTACTGGTGTTTCACCCCTCTCATGTCCTCCCCAAGAAATTATGGAAAAATCCATGTTTCTTTTATATACAGTGATAGAACTATGGTCATGAGCTAAACCTTCATACTGATATAACTCTATTTCTGCTAGTTCAAGCAGCCCTCTGAATGGGTCTAAAGGCTTAAGCACCCTCTCCTCTGTGGAGTAGTGCCCTGGAATTTGCATGTACTTGTCATCTCATCACACCCCATCCTTCAGAGCAGTGGAATGCCTCCATATCTGGTTGTCGTAGTTTGTCTTGTTTAGCATCTAGACATACTACTCACTGCTCCTACCATTCAGCCTCACCCCTATCCCTTCAGAACACACTCTTTTCCCATGGTCTAGTGCTAAACTGACCATAATGGTTGGTAAAGCAGTGATGATTTTGATGTTTCAAATCCAAACTCAGTTGTTAATGTCTTACATACAGGAAACCCAGGGATCAGTGGTTGGGCTACTGCCACATCAAGACTAACTGAACCACCACTGGGACTGATTGCCATTCTGTATGACTGTCATGCATCTGAGACCATGTTGCTTTTTGGGTGGTGTCATGACACCCCTTATACAGACTTATATTATAGACAAAGATTAGGCTTATCCTGAGTGGCTGTATATGTACATGCACATTTCAGTCTGCTACTAAGACATTATTTAAACCCACAGAGTTTGATGGAGGTCTGTGCAAAAGTACAACAGATTCTCATATAATCAAGAACTGGAGATCATAGTCAGTGTTCTTGTGCTCTGAAGATCTGAGATGATTGATTAGAAATAACTCCACCTCACAGACTGAAGCTAGACTGCTGGTCTAGCTTGCCCTTCCTGCCAACACCAGTGATGACTGTTGTGGGTTTTGCACAGTTCTTGTATAAATTAACCCTCTCTCTCTTCTTGTCTGTTTTTTTGTTTCCTACTCAGGTGTCCAAATGAATTTACTGGTGATCGCTGCCAAAACTATGTAATGGCCAGCTTTTACAGTATGTCTATTTTCTCCTCAGTCTGTTCTTGGATTTGAGCATGCTCAACAGTTCTTGTGCTGTGTGCCCGATTTGTCATTTAACCCCTTAGATCTGTGATTAATGTAGCCCCTAACCTTTCGCATGTTGAAGTTTCTGTATTATTTTGTATGTTGAAGCTGCATGCAATACTATACTAGTTATGTAATGTTTTCATATGGACAAAACAGCAAGTAGGGCCCAAATGCAACACATAAGCAGACTGGCAGCTGTAGTTAACAATAACTTTAATAATCCCATTAGAAACAGGCTCACTGTGAGAAAAGTGGGGCACAATCTTACTCCAGAGTCAAACGTGTCAAAGCAATCAGTCCAAATCAAGCAACCTGTCCAAGAGAGAGGGGAAATCCAGAATTAAGGCAGCCCAAACAGGAAAGAAATCCAACAGAGAAACACAGGGAAATACAGGTAAGAGTGGCTGTGACACTGAGGCTGGAAGGCAAATGAAACAAACTGGCAGAGGAGGGCTATGAAATGCAAAAGAAGTCACGATTTGTCTCCTCTTCTCAGTGTTGTAATGTTTCGTGTTTTATACCTTTTCTTTCTGTTTTATTTCTTGATGTTCATATGAATACCTTCTTGTGCAGTGATGTACACTGGTGATTTTGTTGCCATTCAGGATGGCATTCACATACATGCCAAGAAATACACAGCAGTCAGGAGCTCAGGTCCCAGCATGCACTGTGGGGCTACCAGGGAGGCAGACCTTGGAGCTGCTGTAGCTTTGTCTGTCGAAGAGACAGACCTTAGTCCTGCCACATCGGCTGGAGTGGTACAGAGGTATCAACAGGGACCATAGACCTTTGATCAGAGGTGGGTAGAGTAGCCAAAAATTGTACTCAAGTAAGAGTTGCGTTACTTCAAAATAATATTACTCAAGTAGAAGTAAAAAAGTATTCAGTGAAAAGACTACTCAAGTACTGAGTAACTAATCGTAATGTCTGATTTATTTTTTAGAAATGGTGTAATCAGACAAACAAAAATATAAAATAACGTGCAAATTCTGGTATTTCCTACGGAGCCAGGGAGGTGCAACAGAAGAGAAAAAAACATAAGGGAAAGAAAAAATAAACTAAACCGTGCGCACGGATTACTAAATTACTAAACAGTAGTGACAATTACTAAATGTGTCATACAGCCGCTTTGAAGCCCAGTGTGTCCCTCTCTGGCAGCTCAAATAAAGCCACAAAATCATTATAGTTTACAGGTGAATGCTACTCAAAAAATAACTCTCTGTCTTAACTGGACACTAACTTTATTTCACTCGCGCCATGTTCAACTACAAACAGCGTCCGACCACCCACACATCCGGTCCTTTTCACAATAAAAGCATACTTTAAGCTGAACATGTAATATTAGAACTGAACACAGTATATGTAAAACACTATGCTGTCTCTGTATGCAAAACTCAATCTCCCTGTCTAAAAAAAATATATAAAAATAATAATGATAATAAAAATGGAATGATGGACAACAATAAGAATTTTGTTAATAAACCATAAATTATATCCAACAGACAGATACAGTGAAACAACAAATGTTATTTGGTTTGTTCAAACTGTGTACCAAAGAACACATTATTAACTAAGTTTCCACTGTCCTTCACTAAGTGCTTTGAGCAACTGATGAGCTGATGCCCCCTTTTTAGTGCATAGTTCACCTTATTGTTGTACCACAACACTTGCTCCACTTTTTGTGTTTGGATAAGTTCTTTGATGTTCCTTATTTCCAGGCAGAGTCGTTTCTCTGAGACTGACTTTGTTGACTTCAGTGCATCAACAAGGGAAAAGTTGTCTGTAATGCAGACTATTGGTGCAGTGTGTTCAGCATCACCAGTTGTTAGTTCAGAAAAGAGTGTAGCCAGAAAAAGTGCATTATCAATTCCCTCAGACATTGCCAAAGTTTCTCCAGCTAGTGTGCTCCGCACAACCCTCTTTACTCTTTTTGACTGCCATGAAAATTTTCCATCTTCTCCCATAAGAACAATTAGATGTCCTCCTTATGTTCCTACATCTGAAAGATTACCAAATGAGGCATCACTGAACACAGTCATTTGAGAGCACTAGGTGTTCAAAGTTTAAAGTCACTTTCTTGGCCTTCAGTTTGCACACTATCCTGTTTGCTTGTTTGCACAGTCGCATTTTTAATGTTTGATGCCAAAGCGCTGGCATCAAACATGAGAGCTGGTCGGCTTTGTCTTGCAACCCAAAGGATCTGAACAACCTTGGACCTGAGCTGATCCTCTTCTTGTGTTGAGAGAGGTGAGTCATACTGCACTGCTCAAAGTGGATCCATATGGATGGGCTGCAAGTGTTGAATGTAGTTTTCTTGGTGCATTTGTACTTTTCTGTCAGTTCTCACAAAATCTATACCCAGGTAACAGAAGTTACCATGCTCCTCACGTCCAACCTGAAAGGTAGACCTGAACTGTGGTATTACAGTGTTGGAGAAGCTTTGTGTGCCCCCCCATATGAAGTCATCCACGTGACATGCAAGTACACCAGTTACAGTATTGTCCTGGTCCTGCCAATAGAAAACAGATGGGTCAACCTTTGACATTTTCCCCCTACTCTCTGCACAATCTCCTTCACTCTGTTGTACCAATACAGTGAGGCATCTGCTAGGCCATATACACACTTAGTGTGTTTCCATAATGTTCCTTCACACTTTTGGCATTAATCCAGTCAATGTCTCTTTTTGTCTCTCCAACTCTTTATCTCCTCTTGTTTTGCTTGTCAAATGATAAGTCTCCTGTCATAAATACATCCTCACTGACATTTGTTGCATTAACATCAGTCACAGCAGGTTCTATGTGAATGTCGTTCTGCTGTGTTATGTCAACTGACTTTGTGTCACCTGCAACACTGCTGGGCTCCATAAGCATCACATTATACCAGTTTTTGTATTTACCAGTGGCTTGGCTTGCACGCCCAAAGACTTTTGCTTTGTGTAGAATGCCACTGTCATTGTCTTTGTACTTAAAGATTTGTCTTGTTTTTAAACGAACATCAGTTTCCGGCTGTGTAGCATCTTCTGTTCTTATTTCACTTGCGTCTTGTGCTGTTTCAACTTGTGGCCCAGCAGTTGCTCCTGTTTGTACAGTTGCCTCTGTACGAGTGTCCTCCATGTTATCATTGACTCTAGCCATCTCCTGTCTTAACAACACATTTTTGTCCCTTTTTGCATGATTGTCAGTGATGAGTTGATCATCACTCTCTATTCACTTTTCTTAGTCTGAGGCGGTTTACTCTGACATGCAGAGCAGAAATATGTTTTGCCACCCACTGACTCTTAGTTGTACCCTCTAAAGCTGGTGGCTTTTCGGTTAGCACAGAGGGCAGGTTGGGATTCTGTCCAAACACCAACTGATATGGACTGTAACCATGTACATTTTGCATGGTGTTCTTTGCCATAAGAGCCTAGTCCAATGCAGTTGCCCAGTCACAACCATTGCTTGCCTTCACTTTCATCATAATCTCAGTAAGTGTTAGATTGTGTTGTTCCATTAGTCCATTGCTCCACGGACTGTATGCAGCTGTAGGGTTTATTCCTATGTTAAAGTTTTCTGCCATGTCCCTCACCTCATCATTGTTGAATTTCAATTCAATTCAATTCAACGTAGAGCAGTGTTGCACAAACACAGAACTAAACAGTTGAGAATAAAAAAAAAAAAAAATAATAATAATAAAATAATTATCAAAATATACAAAAGGTGCAAGATTGCTGATGGGCATAAGAGGAGTACCAAGAAAAACATGGAAGAATCATGTTAGATGTGACAGAATGAGTAGTGAAGTTACCACCAGCAATAAGAAATATGAAGACAAAACCCAGTGAGTCATGGTAATAAATTATTGTACTGTATTTATTGTATTTTTGAGATTTTTCACATTGTTCCACAATTCTCTGCAGTGTGATCTCACATTCTTTGTCCTTGTTTCCTGAACTTGTCAGAAGCCTCTGAAGTCTGTCTGTAGAGGCATGGCCAAACTGTCTGTGAAGCTTTGTCAAGATTTTGTGTTTTCTGTAGTGTTCATCTTTTCTGAGATTGTTAGTATTTCCTCTTCACACAGATTCAGTGGTTCCTTTTCAGTCTGCTCCAACTGAGCAACCTCATCATTTGTTACTAAGACACAACCTTTGTCTTGTTCATATTTCTTATCATTGTCCATTATGTTCACACAGTAATGACCAGAGCTTGTAAAGTCAAGTTTCACAGGATGATTTAACATCACTGCACTGTCATTTTCCATATTCAACACAGTTCCTGCTCTTTTCATTGATGATTTGCTTAAAAGCAGAGGAATATTTGCTGGGACAACTTCAGTTTCAATATGACACTTAGTCAGTCCGATTTTGGCTGGTATCTTTAATCTTTTAGTGGAGCTCACAATTTGTCCATCCCCAAACTTGAAGGGTCTGCAACTTCGTTTTTCAGTCTTTCTTAGATTCCTCACTTCAGTAAGAGTTAGTCTACTGATGTAGCTGTTCATTCTTGTCCACACACACAGTTCTGGTGCATGCAGTGTCTATTATTGCAGAACCAAAACACTCCGTCATAAATATTTCTGCTTCAGTAGGTGACTCTTTTGTGTACAAAGTAATGTTGCATTCTTCTACGTCATCTGATCTTTTATCATCGGTAAGTTTGACGTGCTCTCCTCTGTGTGGACAATCCTTGTGCCCAGTGGAACGTGCTTTGACAAGCAGCACACATAGATCTGCATCCATACCTGTCAAGGGGGTTAGAACCAGGCAGTGACTTCTGCTACTCATTTTGAGACCATGATTTGCGCATCTGTTGCTTTTGCTCTGTTAAATAGCTGTGTCTTGGTTAATTCCCACGGTGGAAGCGGAAGACTTTCCTCCAAAAACCCTTTTTAGTGCAGACTTCATCGACGCAAAAGTTAATCTGCACACACAGTCAGGGCCAACTGTCGATCCTTCACATCCAAGCAGGCAGTATCTAACAGTTTGAAGGCTCTCTCGTAATTCGGTCAAAGTTTGTGTAAGCTTCATAAGTTCAGCCCTTTTCTTCTTTAAGAAACAAATCATCAAGCTTAACAAGTAAGGTGTCCATGCCAGTGTCCTTCAAAATCGTGTCAAATCGTCTACCGGTACTTCCATCGCAACTTTCCTTGCTCTTCCCGACAGTGCCAGGGCAACAGCGAGTGCTTGCTTGCTTTTCTCCAGTTCTGTGACTTGGGTCCAGATGGCGACTTAATTTTTCCAGCTCTCGTAAGTCCCACCGTCCTAAAAGGATGGTGGGACTTACTAACCATCCTCTGCTACCAATGCTACTCAAAAAAGAACTCTATGTCTTAATTGGACAGTGACTTTATTTCACTCACGCCATGTTCAACTACAAACAGCGTCCAACCACCCACATATCCGGTCCTTTTCACAATAAAAGCATACTTTAATCTGAACATGTAATATTGGACTGAACACAGTATATGTAAAACACTGCTGTCGCTGAACTTAACAGTGAACTGTCTTCCACTCACTGGACAATGTCTGACTTTTATACACTTTACATCTCCATAAACATTACTAACAGCATTAGAGTCACAACACCGTATCCTGAATTACAAGTGTTAGTCTAAACTAACTAGACAGTGTGTTCATTCACATGATGTTGTAGCTCAACTCTGGTATCTGAATGTATGTTATTAACTAGAACCATGTCCAGTTTTGTTGGGGATGTTTAATTCAGACACATGTGAGCAGACAATCCCAAAACACAGGTCGTTAATAACGTCACTAAGGCAAACAGCTATGTGCAGATGCGCACACTTCACCTGTTAGATCTCTCAGGCTGTTTTTACGCACCCAAGACCACGTGCTGGAACAGCACCTAACTCATGAACCAGGAGTGAATTGTCAGAAAGAGCTGACTCATGAACAAGAGAGGGCATTGGCAGTGGGGTGTTGGCAGAACTGGCCAATTGAGGAATTGACTGAGGAACAGGTGGACTGTCATCAGAAACACCCAACTCAGGGACAGGTTACCACTGGGTCTGGTCAACACAGGAACAGACTTGGATTTAGACAAGACATTTAGCTGGGGCATCCAAATCAAGAACAGGCTTTGGGACAGCTGGGTCATTGGCAAGAACAGCTGACTAAGGAAAATGGAAGTGAATTGATAACATTTTATTACTAACAGTGTCATTATTTATTCTGTGTACCATTCCTATTCTTCCTATCCATTCACTTACTTACTCCTGATCATTCTTCTGTTAGAAAAAAAAGTAGGGCTACACAGGTTTTCAGTCTCAACGCCACTCAGAGTCAGAACACTGTATAGAATGTCTTTCTAAAAGCATTACCTAATACATCCATCCATTCATTATCCTAACTGCTTGTCCTCTTAAGGGTTGCAGGAGTAATGGAGCCAATCCCAACTCATTGGGCGAGAGATGGGTAACACCCTGGACAGGCCACCAGTCTATCACAGGGCTTTAGACACAGACAAGCATTCAGACATATGAGCAATTTAGAGTCAACAATTAACCTAACATGTGGGTGGACGTGGACTGTGGGAGGAAGCCAGAGTACCCGGAGAGAACCAACGCAGACACATTTGAACATACTAAAATAAATGTTTAGCTTTTTTTCTATATTAGGCAATGTCAAGAAGAAATCATCCAGTCTATGTCTGCTTTACTAAGGCTAAGCAATATGGGAAAATAATTTATTGGCAAATATGTGTAAGAGGTGCTAAACCCCACCGCACACAGGTGTGCTATGATTCTTTTAAAATCCAGCAAAAAAAAGGTTAACCACAGGTTAAAAGCAGAGGGTACTATTTATTATAAAACAGAAAAAAATATAGCATCAAGATAAAAGAGGTACGGTAAAAGGGAAAAAGTATAAAAACCCAATAGAATCTATAAAAAGTTAAAATATAAAATAATACAATGAAACAATAGTGACAGCTACACAAGGGTGATTAAAATATACCAATATCCTTTCACTAACGTATGCCAATATTCTGTCTAGAGCAGTTACGACCCAATGCACATTTACTGTCCTTAAATCATTCTGTTATCGGCATCACAGTCCTTCGGTAAATGTCACCAGAGGGGGTAGCATCTGTCCCCGATGTGCAGCGCTGTCGAGCTCGGCCTCCTTCCTCGGCTCTCGACCTCCGCCCAACGCCATCACTGTAACCGAGCTGGGGGAGACAGGAAGGTGGGAGTCCTCAGTCGCGGGCGGCCACACCACACTCAACCATACAGACCAAAGCAAACAGAAATGGACACTTTCCTCTACTTATCATAACGTGCGCGTTGAACCCAGTCTCTCCTGCTGCAGCGTCACTCCGGATCCTCCTCAGTACTTCGCTCCAAGTAGCTCCGCTTCCAGCCTTGCCCTGGATCCTCATCGCTACGCCAATCCTGGTAGCTCCTGACACTCAGCATTCCCATAAGTCGAGACTCCGCTGTTCACCCTGCAACACATCTATGCCTGATATGTGTCTCGCTCCGTTGCTCCAACCGTCCACGTAGTTCTGTCTTTGTGGGTGTCGGCCTGCCTGCCGGGCACTCAACCTCTACTTCCCGTCTCTCCTCCTTTCTTCACCTGTGTTGAGCACATTTGAAAGGGACACCAGTGCTGCTCTGCCAATCCCAAGCAACATGGGAGGAGTCACTAAAATAGTCACGGGTGTGCTAAAGGAAGATCCAGTCTATGTACATGCAACAACAAATCCATGCAAATGTGATAAAAATCCATGCCATTAAAATATTAAAATTACATAAAATCATGCAACAAGCAGTTTAAAACCACCTGATTAACACAATAAAAACACAAACATTAAACATGCAATATGGATCGTCACACAAGTCACAAATATAAATCCTCCCTTCTGACATTTTCCCCCTTCTTTACCATTAGTCGTCCCGACTAACTGCTCGTCACCCAGCTTTATACCTCTTTATTTACCAGGTAGGACTTCACTTCCTGCAGTAGATCCATTGAAAGGGTCTTCATCTGTTCCCCAATTTCCTTCTTCATTTCTCCCATTAACCATTGTCGTAATTCGGCCTGTATCTGCTCCTTTAACTGTGACATGTGGCTGGAATTTCCCAGCTTGGGCATAACAGTAACTCTCCGTGCACCCACAGCATCCTCATCCTCCTCTAGTTCTTGCTCTAGGGCCCAGACTTCTTGGCAAGCAACTTCAAAAGTCATACCTGTGTTGCATCTCAACTGCCGGCTCAACTCTTGTTTCACAGGCCCAGTCTGTAGTCCAACCATCAGTTGGTCCAGCAGCAGGTCATCCTTTTCTTCTGTTCCACCTTCATCTCTTTCTTGCCATTTATAAAATTTAAAAAAATAGTTCTCTTAACCTTAAAATAAAAACACTCGGCCTCCTTCCTCGGCTCTCGACCTCTGCCCAATGCCATCACTGTAACCGAGCTGGGGGAGACAGAAAGGAGGGAGTCCTCAGTTATATTCATAATATAAACTGCTGTTTCAAATAGACTGCACACATGCACACTCAATAGAAAACATCAAAGCAAACTTATTTATTTATTCAACCCTCCAACCATCCTTTGCTGGTTTCTCTATTCCAGGTGAAGTGCTTATGTAGCCTGGTGTTAAATGGCCAGGGTGAGAGTCGGCACCTCAAAGTCTGAGGCCATGGTTCACTGCTGGAAAATGATGGACAAATCTTTACCCCAAGTGAAGGAGTTTGAGTATGTTGAGGTATTTTTCGGGATTGAGGGTAAATTGGAGCATAAGACTGATGGATTGGTGCAGCATCAGCAATAAAGTTGACATTTTACCGAACTGTTACCAGAAGAGGAAGCTGAGCTGAAAGAATAAGCTCCAAACCTCACCTATAGTTACAACTTTTGGGTAGTGATCAAAAGAATGAGAATGCAAATACAAGTGGCGTTCCTTTGAGGTGTGACCGGCTCAGCCTTAGAGATAGAGTAAAGAGTTTGGACATCTGAAGGCAGCTCTTAGTAGAGCTGCTGCTCCTTCACATTCAATGGAGCCAGTTGAGGTGGTTCTGGCATCTTTTTGGGATGCCTTCACACCTAGGCGCCTTCCACTGGAAGTTTTCTGGACACATCTAACTGGGAGGAGACCCTGGAGCGGACACAGAACACGCTGGAGAGATTATATATCTCATCTGTCCTGGGAATGCCTTGGGATAACTAAAGAAGAGCTGGAGAATGTGGCAGGGAAGAGGGACGTCTGGGTTATCTTACTGAACCTGCTACCACGGCAATGTAACTTCAAATAAGCAGCTGAAAACAGATGGGTGGATGGATAGATAAAAAATTATGTTCTTAATTGTGCTTTTTTCCATTTTTTTCCTGACACTGCTGCACTCCATCCCTGTTTTCAGTATGCCCAACAGCACCAGAGCTAAACCTGTGTTCTTCCTATTTGCCATTACTCCTTGCTTTTACTTTCAAGTAATGCTGACACAGAGTTTAGGGTCATAACACATGAGTTTCTGCAAAGCGCAACTGTCAGAAAAAGCTTGGAGGCATATGATTCAGATTAATTAGACACTTTGGAACCAGTTCTTAACTGGAAGTATGTCTTGGTTCCCATCCCTTCTCAGGAATTGGCTGGCTTGAAAACAGGAACAGGCCAGGTGGGGATTGTGGCACCAGACAGCTGTGGTTCTGTGTCTCCATACATCTCAGGCTGGGCTGCAGAAACTCTGAGTTGCGGGGCCACAGATGTTTTACTGTTTTATTACTAGACTCGGAATCACTGGGCCATGGAGACTCTAAGTTGCTGGGCATTGCAGGCTTTGTTTTATTGCACAGCTGGTGCTGAAGATGGGAAGCACTGAGAGATGGCTGAGGAAACTGACTGGTGGTTAGCCAACTGGGTGCTAGCTGACAATGAAGCAGCCCAAGAATGTCAAGTGAGCAATCCCCATCCTGAACATGCAAAGTGTATTCCAGGAGTTGGCGTGGCATGGGTTCGTAGCTAATGGACCTAGTGTTAATGGAATTAGTAGCAGTCTAAGGAGGCTAAGAACTGCTAGCTGACTCATTAGCTGGAGAGGAGCTTGCAAATCCAATTCGACCTGACCTGGTGAGAAGTTATCATGCCCTGATGATAACTCATTGGGAGACAGGACTGCAGCTACCAGGAGTACGTGGGAAGTAGATGGGAGAGAATTGACTTCAAGGCTACCACCTTTGGTTACCAACTCAGTGGGATAATGGATAGTTGCTAATGGGCTTAAGCTAACTGGCTGGAAGTCTAGTGAGCAGCTTTGTGTGCAAATGGTGTAAGAAATGGCCAAACGGTCCAAATGAAACAACCTGTCCAATGGAACAAACAAGAGAGAAAATCCAGAATTCAGGCAAAGTTCAAACAGATAAAAAAATGCACAGGGTAACATAGGGAAATACAGGAAACAGTGGCTGGGGCAATAAGGCTAGGAAGCAAATCAGGCAGACTGGCAGGTGAGTAAGGTGCAAAAAGAACAGGCTGATTGGTAAAAGTGAAATCACGTGTGGGTGAATAAAGACAGATTAATTCAATTCAATTCAATTCATCTTTATTTGTATAGCGCCAAATCATAACAAAGATCATCTCAAGGCACTTTAC
>JAUMHL010000015.1:22106243-22116741 GCA_032362345.1 Sandelia bainsii
CTGGTCATAATGGTGGTACTTGGAGAGGCAAATATTTTTTGAGGTGGTACCTGGTGTAAAAAGTTTGAGAACCACTGAAATAGGGCATTTAATGATAGTTAGCTGATCAGGAATTTGGGATCTAAAATCAGGGTTTAGCTGTGGTTTAGCTAAACCAAGTCGTGTGTTCTGAGTCACACTTCTGCATTTTCTGGAAGGCCCTTCAAAAATGTCTTCTTTCATGAGCAATGACAGTTGTGTTTTACTCAAAGTTACAATTTTTATGTTGTATAGTTTCACTTTGTTGGGATCCTGCACGTGCGTGGTGTCTCTCTCTGTCTACAACCATATCTCTTTGCAATTGTATGTTCCATGTTGCAATGATGAGATGACAGAATATCATTTTTGGCTAAAGACTGAGTAGTCTTCAACCACACCTTTCAAATTTCTATCTCCAAATAACCTCCTTGATGTCAATCAGTCTGGCGTTAGGAGTGGTCATTCTACAGAAATAGCCCTCCTAATGGTTGTGGAGCGCAGACTGTAGAGTGCAGCCCAGCCTAGGTCCTAATCCTCCTCAGTCTGTCTGCAGCATTTGACCCTGGCTGTGTCTGAAATCACTCCCTATTCATTCTGTTATTCTGTTATCAATCCCACAATGCACTACTCCCCGTTTTAAAGATGAGAAAATTTCTGTTGCATGGCTTAAACAGTGTGATGATATGACACTGATTATTGAGTGTCCAAAATCTCATTTGCTGTTCACTATTGAATGAACTACTTAGTGTACACACAGCATCTGTGGACATGGGATCTGTAAGCCTTTGCTTCTTGTCTGCACCCCCTGAATTGGGCATCTCTGGCAGAGCTCTCAGCTGACTCAAGTCCTACCTGTTTTGGCCAACCTTTGCACTAAGCTGTTTCTCACTCACCTTGTCCTGCCTGCAGTTTTTTTGTCCTATTTTCCCTCTTTTCACTTTTCATCAATTCTCCCCTGGGGCCCATTCTGTTTCATCAGCCTGCGCAATTTAAGCAGACCCCTTCACTTCTTGATGGATTGTTTACTGCTATCACTCATCTTCACCTCATTCTTTACCGTTCCATCTGCCATGCGGTCACACTGTCCTTTGTCTTCTCTGTGTTGCCTCTCACATCTACTGCTTTTGTTTGTTTGCCATCCTCTTCACTCCTTGCCACAATCTATGAATACGCCAGGACTCCAACATGCTTAGCCATTTGTCAACTTACAAATCTGTTGATCAAGTTAGAGAATGTTTAGCGGCTTTCCTGTTTATTGTTAGCTGGTTGGTGAAGATTGTTTTCTTGCTAAGTATGTTGAGAAATGACTATCCTTACCTGTATTATTTAAGTTTGAAGAGATTTTTCTTTAGATAGTTTTGCCAGATCTGTGTTGTGATTTTTAGTTAAATAATAATCCTTTTATATTATGTCGCTGTCTTGCCTCCATTCAGTGGATTCTGTTTCTTCAGACATCAGACCACTGTTGCCCTCAGCACATCTGTCATAAAAATGAAAGTGGTGGATTTATCATGTGCACTGAAAATGAGGAGCTCCATATCAGGGCACAGCCCCATATTCATCAACCAACTCAAGCTCAATGCCATGAGAGGAAGGCCTAGTGGAGTTTATTGGGTCCTCATCATGTCTGGTGATGTCAGTATTGCCAGTGTTTTTAACAGAGTTGTCCATCTTCCAGCAGCAGAGAATTTACCACACTGGGTAGTTGTTTTCTGCACATCTGGGGCAGCAATTGATAGCCACAACTTCTGATAACGTGGAGACAATAGAGGACAGAATTCTCTGAGTAGAATGAATGATGTAAAAAGGTGAAGACATTGCCGGTGCTTGGATGCTTACAAATTGTTCATTAGACCCAACATCTTATCTTCTGGATTCAAGAGTGAGAAGATAAGTTGAACATTGAATGCGTCATTACTTGGTGAGGCCACACTGAATAAACTGTGGTTGTGGAGTTCAGTTTCTCCACACACACTAAGTCTACCTAGATCCAAGAAGACAAACTGTTACACTCTGCAAACAGTGCAGTGTTCCTCTCCTGTAAACGCCTCATAGAAATTGCCCCTTCACTAGGGAGGTGGGCCAGGTGACTATATAGATGTGTGTCATGTTCCTTCTTGACCAGCGCAGCTCAAATTCCAGCATGACCACTGTGCTCTTCTGATTGCCTTTATTGAATTTACTCATTTGTCATAGAGACAGATGGCTCACTTGTCCTCGGGTTACTGTGAGGAATAGAACTGTGATCATGTGATATCAGGTGGTTGTACTGTAAATACCATAGTGTCTGGTCACATAGAAGACAGCCTTTGGATGTAGATGACCTCCTTGAAGTGTTTACTGAACTTGTGGTAGATGACCAGGACCGTCCTGTCTTTAGGGTGGACCAGCACAGATCAAAAAACTGTCCTGTTCTGACTCTTTGTGACTTAAAGATTGTGGACAGATGGTGGTAGTGTTAGTGCCTGTTGAGTTTGCAGTGTTCATGCTAGACATCAATTATCACTATTATTATTACAGAACCCTTTTCTATTCAAACGTAGGTTGAATGCACTTATGAAGAGCCACTTTGGACAAAGGTGGACAAGGATTTTACTGCCCGACATTTCAGTGAGCAATCGGGTTTACATCTGTTTTGTGCATCTGGAAAAAGGTTAATGTGTGAAGTGTAGGGGCAGTGGTTGCAGTTGGCAAAGCCTGCATTTACAAGCATTTGTTGACTGCAGAGTCTAAGCAAGAGCCGTGTTTTAGTTGGCCTCCGGTACATTCAATATGTGACACAGAAATGCCTTTCCCTCTACTTTGTTGATATTTACTGTACCCAACCTCTATCCTATATGACAAAACAAGTTGTTCGTAATTGCCTTCCAACAGGATTTGGCCAGGTGCTCCCTAGACACTGCTGCTAAGTGCAGTTACTATTGTTAAGGATTATGTTTTGGCAGAAAAATGACTTGAATTGTGTGCACAACCACAAGCCTGTGGCATTTTTCTGGTGAATAAAGTCTCAGTTCACAGCAGTGAATTCAGTACAATCAAGTTATTTTTTTGCAAATATCAAACTAACAATAATAGCGCCGAGGTAAGCATTGGGAATGATGCATGACCATCTTAGCATGTTAAATTTAGACTTCTGACTGTCAAGTGTATCAATATTTTACTAACATCACTAACATCAATGTTTACTGACTGTCAAGTCCAAGCATAGTGATGGCAGTGCATGTATCAGTTTAGTGGAGCTATAAAATAATATCTATAATGTATAATATTGTATTCAGATTATCATATGAATTTCATTACAGTAAAACATTTGTTAAATGGTTGTGACAGAAATGGGTCTTTCCCCAGTGTTGTAAAGGTACAGGAAACTGTTATAAACAGTTACACACATCATTCATTGCCATTTTTGTTTTTTATCTTCAATTTGATTATATTTCTTGATTCAAGTGCCAGATAAAATAAAAAATAGGGACAAGGGACTGCTGCCCTCATTTGTGAGATGTGTAGAACTACTACTTTCTGAGAATACTAATACTTCTAACCTTGTGCCATGTTTGTGTATTGCCATAGCAACCAACACAGCGTGGCTTCCCAATTTTATTTGTGTCGAGTACAACTACACATACCATCCTGTGTGTGGAAATCTTCAAGAGAAGTCAGAATAAATTTTTAGGTTTTGGTTTCCAGTACCTTTAGGATCAATGTAACGATCGATTGATGTGACACTTGATTTCTAGATGGAAGGTATACAGTGTTTAAATCTATGTAAACTGTCATTATTCACATTTCTGTATAATCACTTTTTATCACTTTATTTAATCCATCAAGAAATATCTGACTCTTTTGCTTTAAAAACATAAATGAAAGTCTACATATATTACCTCATCTGAAAAATCCAATTTCTTTTCTTGCCACCTTTCTGCACTGACAGAACATCTTGGGATTGAATTTATGGGTATGGATTGTTCCTTCCTCCTAGTTTGCAGATGTAAGACTGTAAGCTAAAACCGTCTACCTAAGCTAGTTTTCTCATGCCAGATGAAGGGATCATACAGCCTTGATGATATGCACAAATCAGAGATCACATTATACACATTTTTGCAATCAACAATAACACATCAGCAAGCATGTTTTATCTGCAAGTTATTGTTTTTTATGTCAAATGTCATATTTTGATTGAGGTAAGCAGTTGCTTACGCTGCTGACTTTTTTGAGTACACTATAAAAGCCAGAGAGGCTGCACATTCCTGATGCTGTATGTTCACATCCCTTCAGCTCTTCCTCCCTGCATTTTCTGTTGCAACCAGTGTTCAGCATGAAACAATAGTGCACCATCACTGTCCTTCTCCAGTCATCTTCTGCCATCTGCCTTCCTGTTTGCACCTTTACCAGATGTTGTGTATGTTTCCTGTTCTTTATATTCCACTAGTTTCTGCCTCTTGTCATCACACACTGGGTCATGTTATTTCTGCTCTATTCTAAAATGTAGAAAAATGTAGAAAAACGTGTGCTATTAAGTTGGCTTAAGGCTCTGTTACTCTATGACCAGCCAAAGGACATTTTATAGGTAGACTGTGACATGTCAAATCCACATTAACTGCTAATGGTAGAAAAAGCCCACTTTTTATGCAATATGCATGTATCAATATAAAACTAATCTGCATAACTGAGTAAAAATTCGATGTTAGAGTAATTTATCTTTCACCCCTTTACTTCCAAGCCAGTTCAAGGGCTAGTTTGGAACCAGTGCTTAAATTCAAACCAGTTCTTCGCATTTGCACTGCCAAAGAACCATCTCTGGGCCAGGAAAACCGGTTCCAGACTTTTTGCTGGTCTAGAACCAAGAACCGTCAGAGGCTGGGGGTGGGATTATCATGACCGCCAAGAGCAGCTAAAATTGGACTGTAAGGATAAAAATCTAAATTATTAGATTTGCTTAACTGCTGTGTGATTGACACCAGTGTTGTTGAAGACTAACGCTAACAAAGGCTGACATACTATGTTCAGTGTTAACAAAAATCAAAATGTATGGAACGTAATCCATAGCGATCACAACAAGCAGTGCAAATGTGCTGGAATAGTTCTGTCTGGATGCCGGCCTAGGCTTGCAAACGCTTCTACAGAGACGTAGTAGTGCTTGTTGTTTTGCTTGCCGTGAACATTGCTGTGAGATATATGCAGACCTATATAATAACATAATGACTTTGTTCTATGGTGGCTCTCTGATCCATGGAAAAGCAAACCCTTTTCTCAGAAGCTGAAGTTGAATCAACTCTCTCAGCACTAGCACCAGCCCAGAAGTAGCATCAAGTTTGTGTTAGTCAAAAAGGCATATCTGAGCCCTGTAGAAACAGGATGTATGAGGCCAATACCAGCATTCAACCTTTTAGAAATAGAAATATCTGATGTTCCCATATGTAAAGGAGATACTGCTTCAAAAGGACCTTAAACATATCTTTTCCATATCCATACTGATTGCTGATTACTGGCTGAAAATACTATAAACTCTCATACAAATGTACCTGCAACAGGGCAATGTATTGGTTGGGTTCTTATCAGAAATTAATGAACAAATTTAAGAGATTTCAAATAAGAGAAAATAGCACTGATGCCAAAAGGCTATTGAGATGCATTGTGGGATGTGTGTGTAGGATCCAGTGTTTTTGGAGTTTGACACACACTGAGGTCTGGACATCTTCTTGTCTGACTCTCCTTTTCCACTCACAAGTCCCCCAACTTTATAGAAGTGCAATCCTAAATTACGGGATTTAAGATTTCACTAACCTGTGGTCAATCTGACTTAGCATATTTAGAAGTAAGAATAAGCTTAAGTAACCAGTCATAACTATCGTGTCCTGATAAAGACTTTAATTAGTTACTTTAGTGATATCAACAACAGACCTGTAATACAAGGATGCATTTGGACCTTCTTATTGTTTGGGTTTATGGTCTTCATGTATGTATTTGTGTGTGTGTGTGTGTGTGTATATTGTAGATCCAGTTTTAAGAGTGGACTGTCCTCTTTTTCAGAAGCTGAGGAGCTGTATCAGAAACGTATTTTAACAATAACAGGAATCTGCATTGCACTCCTAGTCGTTGGGATCATGTGTGTGGTTGCCTACTGCAAAACAAAGTAATTTATGTCACATTTTTATATTTTAATTTATAACTTAAAGGTACACTCCCTGATTTTGTTATAGCACTCAATAGTGCCACAAAATTCCCAAATCCTTTACACTGCAAACGTCATACTTTAATATTAAGTAAAATAAGTAAAATATTGCTTGTATAGCACTTTTGAAAGGCTGTATTACATCTTAGTTCTAAATGTAAAAGTACATGCTTATGAGACTTACTTTTGATCATCTGTGAGGTCTAACAGGAAACCAGTGTAGTGAAGCCAGAAATGGGTTGATATGTCGTACCAAGATGGGAAGGCAACATTAGTAGTTGCTCAGTAGAACTTTGAGCTGATTCCATTTGTGATGTTTAATTGCCAATCACAAATCACCCAGGGGTTTCTGGAAACCAACATTCAGTTAGTAGCCAAATGGCCTGATGGGCAAAGACTCATGATTGAAATTGTGTTTCCTATGTATTCAGATTAGAAAGTAATTTTTTATGGATAATTATTTCATTCATATTTTCAATCAAAAGATAATTTACAGTAATTTACAGATGAACAAAAAGGACAGGTAAATACAGTACTGTGCAAAAGTCTTAAGCCACCATTAGATTTGTTGTTTTGGCAGTGGTATTATGACCATATATATTTTTAATTATTAGTCTCTTTACTAGAATACAACTGGAAAATGTAGGTAATATGCAGACAATATTAAAAAACAAAAAATATAAATATAAAACAGCTTCTGTAGAATAAAGTGTCAAAAATTAAGTGTGACCTCCTCAAGGACTAAACTAGGAGTGGACGACCTGTCAAAATCTTTTCTTAGTTTCTCAGAATTTCTTCTTTGAGAGACCAGAAGAAGCCCAGCAAGGACTTGGCTCAGCATCTAGCAGCTTCATCTGGATGCCAAGTGGATCCTTCCATAGTCAGAAGAAGCTTAATAAGGAATGGCCTTTGTGCTGTTATAGTTGTGACCAAACAGATGGTGGCAGTAGCACAGCATGGCTGATTTTACAGTAACCATCTGTCCACATAGCGTATCCAAACTTCAGTTGCTCTCAGTCAGCTGCATTGTCAATACTGAAATTGTTATTGTACCTGTGATTTAAACCCCTGGTATTCAATCTGGCTTCCTCATCTGTTCTCTAATGCCCAACTGGAGAAAAGTGCTGATTCTGATGTTTTAATGTTAATAGAGGTACTATTGAAACATGCATGTGAATGTATGATCTGATCTTCTGAAATAGAACAGGTACGTAGAAACACATCATACAGGATGAAACCAGGGTTTCACAAAGACGTAAAGCTGGGCATCATCTGCATAGCAAGTGAGCTGAGGAAAGCCTGGGGATTTTGTGATACCACAGGACAGTGTGACAATATCACGGAGTGTATTTTGTACTGGCCTCAATACATATAAAATATTACTACAATACTACAGTCAAGGCATAATAACGTTAGATCAATAATGGGGTAAATGTATCCCTTTTGGTAAACTTGGAACTCTCCCCTCAGACATGTGGTCCAGGTGTTAGATAGAACTGCCTCACAATGTAGCCTATTTCTTCACAAACAGGAAGCAGAGAAAGAAGCTCCATGACCGTCTGAGACAGAGCCTGAGAAATAAGAGAAACAACAATGCCAATTCTGGTACTGGCTCCAACTCAGCCAGAGGACGTCAGATTTCTAACTTGCCTCTTCAAGACTTGCAACTTATCAATGTATGTTTTTACTCATTGCTATCAAATAAAAAGCATAAAAAGATTTTGAATCTCTATGCTTATATTAATTGTCAATCTGTTTTCTGCTCCTCTTTTTATAGCAATGTAATGGGATGACTGTACAGCATGCAGCTGAGAAGGAGACAGAAACTACCTTCTCTACAAGCGAATATGCCTTATGTACGCATGAACCCACAACACTTACCCACATCTCCAGCCAAAGGTAACAAAGGACTTTAAATATGTTTTTTACTAAGGCTGGTAAATGTAAACATAACAAATCTGTGTGTCATGTGTCATACTCACAAAGCCATAAGCTAAACTAGCTTCATTTGTAAAAAAAAAAATTACCTGCATGAGCTTAGGCTAACTTGTTTTGAATGTGGCTACTGAATTTTCTGAAAGCTGGGATTCCACTGTTGATTTTTGCCCCCGGTTCTTCAACACATACTCAGATACTCAGATACTCAAACTGCCTTAAATCGTTCAAAGACACTGTTTTATTTTGACAGTAGGTGTTGCAGCTCCACATTTTGTTACTTTAAACCTTCTTGTTGCATGAAGACATCTGAGTCCAGCATCTGAGTCCAACTCAGTTAATGTAACATGCAAGTGGACTGAAAAACGTATATGGTGTTTGAAGAGATTCAGTTTGTCAAACATACACTAGTTACTGTTAGAAACTATGACATTAAGTCATACTTATATGAAATAACAACAAAGATGTTCTCAGTAGTCAGTCTGTCAGTCAGGTCCAAAAAGCAATAGACATGGTTGGGAAAATGCTTGTTGTTGCAATGGTGTCTTACAACGTTACTAAAGTCAACTATCCCTTAGTGGTGGTGGAAAATGAGCTAATGTGTTCATTTGTTTTAACTTTATAATGGCATTTCTATCCTTGGTTATTTTTTCCTGTGTTTACAAGAAATTGTAAATACATTTCTGTATGTGGTTGTGATTTCTCTGTTTGCAGCACATTGTGTAGTTGATACTGAAGTTTGCTTCTGCTGCTTTTAGGGAAAGATGGTGTTTTTTGATCTGTGAGCTAGAGTGAGATATCATCAGCATATAGACTTATCAGGTCATATTCTGAGTTAGAGTTGATGTCTCTGATGTTATCATTTTGTCTTATATGGATATAGTGAATAATGCAAATCACATCATATACAGTGGGTATCTGTGTAGTATACATTTTTTAGACCTGTTTTAGACCAGTGCCTGCTCTAGGCATAGGTGAACAGCAAGTGGCACCCTAGGCGACTAGGGTGCCACTTGCTGGAGGGGGCACAGCTTCAAGCCCTCAAAAGAAAATTAAATAAAATAAAAAAGTTGCTTGCAAATATCATCAGTCGTGGGTTTTTGAGCTCATTTTCTAAAGTGTAGTTACTTATTTGGGCTTTGCTCCCTGTATGAACCCCTCATGATTCTCTCCACAATAAAGTGAAATGCGATAGTTTGTCCTTTTCCAGCCAGTATCCGCCCACAGCCCCGTTTCCTTGGTTACTGCGCCCGCCCGAGCCGACACGCAGCCCCCCTCTCCCCCGCCCGCACAGACACACAAACACCTCCACCTGACAGAGCGACAGAGTGACAATGTCCAGGAATAAGTGGGCAAGATATGGAAAAATAAATTAAAGAGAGGCATTAAAAGACTGGATCCGATCGGGCCGGCTCTGACTAAGGCAGTGGGTGCGTTGTATAATTTACCCAGTAAAGTTAAAATTTTTGAGGGTAGTAAAGATGAGGAAAAGTCATTTTATCCCGTCAACATGACTTTCACTTTAGTGAGTTCATAAAGTGAAGGGCTCTGCACCTGTACTCTGCACAATAACAATCTAATCAGATTTATTAGGTTTGACAGAGGAGCAACAGTGTTATTTCCAAATACAAACAGGGTCTAATGAGGTCATACTCATTTAAGTTTTTAGTTCAAATCTGAAGGTTGGAAGGAGTTAGAAGTTATTATAGAATGTGATCTTAAAGCTAGGAGGTCTTAC
The DNA here is from genome assembly GCA_032362345.1 of Sandelia bainsii. NCBI lineage: Eukaryota > Metazoa > Chordata > Actinopteri > Anabantiformes > Anabantidae > Sandelia > Sandelia bainsii. The sequence continues at coordinate 22,116,107 of JAUMHL010000015.1, forward strand.
TTCACTTTCTGTTGCCATTATTGGAAAAATTGGTATTGGTACTCTATTGGTACCATACACATTTGCTAGCATTACTCTGTCCTTGCAAATCACTTAAGCTGGTTAACATGTTTGTTCAAAAGTCTACCATCACAAATCATGATGCATTAATTATGTCCATGGCAAGACACCATGGAGGAAGCTATCCAAAAACATATCTACACTTGAAATTTGACTCTCCAAAACACTACTAGGAATATTTGATGAAACGATGACTGAGCTTACATCATTATGTATGAAAAAAGGGCAAAAACGGCACGGCATAATAAACATGAAAACATCCTCTCAGTGGGAGGCTGCAGATTGGCGGTCTTGTATGTTCACATCATACTGCTGTTAACCATCCAGACAATATGATTTTGTGAAAAAGCTTTGTTGAGCATTTGCTGGCACACCTTACTGTGAATAACTTAGACCAGTGATGTATTTGGCTGTGACTGTATTTACCCTCAGATCTACACTGCTCAAAAAAATTTAAGGAACACTTTTTAATCAGAGTATAGTATCAAGTCAGTTAATCTTCTGGGATATTGATCTGGTCAGTAAAGTAGCAGAGGGGGTTGTTAATCAGTGTCAGCTGTTTTGGTGTTAATGAA
>JAUMHL010000015.1:22121570-22136074 GCA_032362345.1 Sandelia bainsii
CTTGCAAAATATAAGTATATATACAGAACTATATAGAAAACCCAACAGTCCCACTTGAGCAAGCACTAGGCGACGGTCTTTCAGTGTGTCCCGCACTATTTGCATTAGTCAGGCCCCTGTCGGTGGCTTTTCAGCCAGTTCAGCATCTCAGTTCTGCGTTTCTGCTTCTTTGATGTCAGCTTGCTGTGTCTCTGTCTTTAGGATCCTCAGAGCTTCTCACACTGTGCTATCACTTTCTTTACAACTTCTGACTCTCTGAATCAAGCACAACAATAATGACTACATTTTCAGTGGTAGTGGTAGTAGTTTTGTCAACATGCTGGGACCTTTGTGTGTGAAATTGTTCTTTTTCTACATTGGTTTCTACTGGATGTTCCACTTTTCTTGCACAAGACATGCAGGTTAAACTGAATATATGTGTTAAAGTGTTAACAGCAAAGTTATGGGGCCTACACACATAGTTGCCATATCTGCAATAGGCCTCTTTAAAAATGTAACTACACTACATCAGGACTGTGGCAGAGTTGTGGTTGGTATGTTTGATACTAGTGGAGATTGTTGAGAAGTTAAGACAACATGAAACTTTAAAAAGTCTCAGTAACTGTTTTGTTTTCTGTAAGACACATCTTGCAAAGCCAAGTGGGGAACATGTGTAAGTGGGGTAGACCAGTGGTTCTCAACCTTTCTGAGTCACGACCCCCAATATAACATTCATTGGTGTTGGCGACCCCCGAATCCCCCCCTTTTCCTTTGTTTATTTTTTTTGCTGTGTGTCAGAACAGATAATTGAACTCTACAAACTCAGTTGATAAAATAAAGTCTGGACAAACATTGAACTAGAAAACAAGCAAAACGACTTAAAAATCAATTTCATTAAAATCCAAAAGTTATTTTGTAAATGTATATTTTTTCACAATGATCTGGCGACCCCCCGAAATTATCTGGCGACCCCCATGGGGGTCGGGACCCCTAGGTTGAGAAAGGCTGGGCTAGACAACTAATGAATGGATTTATCGTCCATAGCTCTGCAATGAGACTACATTTTACATCTTTGCTGTGTAAAACCAATGGCAATTTAACTTGCTCTATATTTGAACCAGTGTATTGGACAAGTATTTTCTTCAATAACATCAGACAATGATATAAAGATGAGGTGCAATTATAAACACATCATCATCTTTCTAACAAAATATGTGTTTTGTTTGTAATTGTGTTTTTGTTGTAGGTTTGTATCTGCTGTGACAAGCTCCAATATGCTGTCCTCAGTGTGTCAGACATCTCCTGCAACTCCGGGGTCTCCTCCATCAGAGATGTCAGCCCCCCTGTCCAGCCTGGCCATCTCAGTCCCCTCAGTGGCTTTAAGCCCCTCTGGTGAGGAGGAGCGCCCTCTGCTGTTGTCTCAAAAGTCCTCAAGCCGAGATGAACAGAAGAGGACGTCGGCCCACTACAACCATGGCCATGTGGCACATAGCTTACCACCTAGCCCACTGTTTACTATGGAGAATGTTAACTACCAAACCATAGGTCACTGTGACACCAAAGCTGCCAGCCATATGGTCTCAGCATCACCTGAGAAGCAAATGATTACAAGCAACCACATCAATGACTGTAGCAACAAAAAAGCAGGAGTCACCAATGGCCATTTGGTGCATAATGTGGAATCCAGTGGTGACAGCATATTAGTGAGCGATACAGAGGAGCCTCAGGGGGAACGCAAACCCTTCCTTACCACAAATAACACTGTAGCCCTGTTGCTCAGGGACAGCAGAAGGACTAACACGCTATCACCAAATGATGGCGTACAAGTCAAGCCATCTAGCTCTGCCACCAAACAAGTTCCAGTTGCTGTGTAGTGTGAAAGTTCTTTATGTTGAGGGAAAAAACTGAATAATCACTATTAAACCTTTATTTTCTATAAATTATTTGCTGTGTAAAGACTTTTAAAGATAAATGAAAAATGAAACTTTTATTTTAGTGATGTAGTGAATAAAGAGTTTTATAAAAAAAAAAAAAGTACAAAATGTGTTCTTGTCTTGTAGGTAAAGTGCCATACACTAGTATGTAGCAATGGTTCACAGTATATTTCAGTGCAGAAAACTATCAATGGTGCCTTTCTTTTTGCTTAAGGGAACTGCAGCATTGCATACTGGGCCATATATGTACCATCTTAACCTTCCAGTTAATAATCAAAAATAACTTGCTGGCTGCCTTTAATGTCCTGCAGTTGAAAGTGCCCACTGACACTACAGGTTCAAATGAAATCTTGTGCGTTCAAGGTGCATGCTATGTCCTGAAATGCTGTCATAACAAGCAGAATAACAAGCAGATTGTGTGGTTTTCTCTCTAGTAATTTGACCACACTGGTCAAGTATCTGATGTCCTTTGTAATGATTATAGGCTATCTCACTGACACTTTTCAGGAAGTTCAATGCTGAACTTCAATGTCTGGACTGATGTGTATGAATAAAAGATTCATCTGCTCATTAGATGTTAGAAATCATAGTATTTTTAGTCATCACTGGACTACACTATAGATGACAATCTAATCTGGTATCCTGTTGGTTAATCAATAATGCAACTGCAGACAGTGAAGTCTGGCTCTTTAGTGTTACTAATACTGTCACCTATATGCTTCAAATAACCCTGCAGATTTTTAGCAGATTCTATACTAGGATTTGATCTTGATTGTCAGGTTGACAGTTTCAACATTAAGAGGATACTGCACTGGTGCAGTATTAAAGTTTAGCATGAAGACCAGCAATTCTCTATGTCTTCAAAAGAAGACTCCAAATACTTGTGCTGTCATTCACCAGTATATTACTGATTGCATCTTTAAGTGCAAGCATATGTGCAAGTGTGTAGTGACTGAAAGACTGAACATATGGCTCATTTTGTCCCATGTGAAGAAATCCTTGTTTTGCTCAGTAATGCATTTTGTCGATTAAAGAAATTGCTTAATATATATGAAACAGAAAACTACTTTAATTTCTCATGTGTCTGGTATGATGTTTTTTTTTAATTGTGTTATAAAGAGTTGTATGTATGTATTTGTATTTATTTTTGCAACTACCACAGCTTGTGTTCACATGTGCAGTATCATCGTATGTGTGATTTTAAAAAACAGTTTTGACATTGTCTGCTAACATGAACATAGATATGAAAATCTGCCAAAGACTGTCACCTCTTCTGAACTCTAGAATAAACAAATTTATGTAAACTAGATCAAAATAACCAATATCTGTAATTAACCACAGTTTCTTAAGATTTATGTATGTAGAATCAGCAGTCAGCTTAGCAGATCAGTATGATGATATAGACACGCTGCCCTATAATTTGTGTTTTAATGGTAAACTATACTGCTGTGGTTCATATTTACATTAAGATTATTTATAGTTTATTTCCTTCTGATAACAGGCATTAATTACTGTAATATAGCACATCTATTTATATTTTAACAAACATAATTTCAAAATGAAAATATAAACGGACATCTGTTCCACATGGTTATTAGTACTAAACTGAAAATAACTACTTGCACATTTTGTCACTTCTATGCTTAACATATCTCACAATGCATTGCTTTTAGGTCTAGAAGTGTCTTCAGATGATGTAAATACACAATGAAAACCTGCCGCGCTGTTTTTTCTTATTAAATATTAAATCAGTTCTGTGTTTTATGCCTCGCAGTATCAAAGTGTTTCTGGTTTCTAACGTTCTTTCAGCTCTCCTGTCTTACCACAATGAAAATGGTAAAGTTTCACATTTGATTATACATGTGACCATTTGTAAAACAGATAATTGGATTGTAAAACCTAATGACTTGTGAAGATGTCAGAAATATTCCAAAACTACAATGTATAGTGGAAAGAAAAAGTAATGGCATTCTTTGTAGTTTTCCTGGTTTTCTGCATAAATTAGTCATGAAATTTGATCTGATCTTCACCAAAGTCACAAATATCAACAAACACAATATTTCGAGTCACTGAATTGAAGTTTTATGTAAGTAAATTTGGGCTAAACACAACAAATGAAGTTATTAACTGTAGTGTATCCAAAGAAACATGTGATTTACTGCTGAATGTAGTCTCCGCAGGTGAATTTGTGAGAACTATACTGTATTGAACACCATTATGCTGTTCCTATGTTTGAGAAATTATCAGTGATTATTTTATGAAAGAAGAATCATGTTTTGATATTTTAGTTAACTACTTATAGAAGTAATTTAAACAAATGTAATCATCAATCTTTTCTACCATAACAATACTCAAAGCACTTTACGCTGCTGCTCATTCACCCATTCACATACACATACTAATGACGGAATTGCCATGCAGTTAGCCTGATCCACGAGGGGCAACTTGGGGTTTAGTGTGTTGCCCAAGCATACATGACAGGAGGAGCTGAAAATCAAACCACCAAGCCCATGATTGGTGGGATGTCAACAGCAGAGACAGAAACTCTGGGGAGAATGAGTAAGAGGCCAATGGCGAAGGCAGAACACTTCTAGAGGAGAAGCAGGAGTGAGGTAGTGGAGGCAGAACCTGTTTACTATAAGTCTAAGTATAAGTTAGTTACAGAGCTCCACAGGGTTCTCTGCTTGGACCGATTCTTTTCTCCTTATACATGGGCCACCCTCCAGAAAGTTGCGGTGTTGCAAATGCAGGTTCAGCCAGTCAGTACAGTGAGGTTTATTCTCAATAAATGAATAATGAAAAAGATTAAATTGCCTAAAAACATCAAACATGCACAGCAATTTTTGGAAAACCTGCCAAACCCGGTCACTGGGGAAACTTGCGTTTGCAACAACGCAACTTTCTGGAGGAAAGATGACACACTATATCTATCTATGAAACCGGATGAAACAAATCAATTGGTCAAACTTCAAGCAGGTTTAAAAGACATAAAGGCCTGGATGTCCTGTAATTTTCTAATCCTTAATTCAGACAAGACAGAGGTTATTCTATTTGGGCCTAAAAACCACAGAGACATGTTGACATGTCATATTGCTACCCTAGATGATGTAGAATTGGCCTATGGTACTACTACTGTGAGGAATCTTGGAGTTATCTTGGAGTTAACTTTGGCCAAGATATCTACTTTAACTCATCCTAAACTGTATATATAAACTGTATGGTTCCAGCTGCAGTTACTGACCCAACCAACCTGCTAAGTGTTTCATCTGCTGCTTGTTGGCCGCCCACCCTGAGCCTGGTTCTGCTGGAGGTTTTTTCCATTAAAGGGAGTTTTTCCTCTCCACTGTCCCCAAGTGCTTCTTCAAGTGGGACTATTGTGTTTTCTGTATAATTCTATATATAGTTATATTCCGTAAAGAATGTACCTTACACTGTAATGTGTCTTGAGATTACTTTCTTTGTGATTTGGCACTATATAAATAAACTGAATTGATTTTAATTAAATTCTAGAGGAGAAGCAGGAGTGGGGTAGTGAAGGTAGAACCCCTATGGAGAAGAGGCCTGCTGTGAAGGCAGGAACATGACTTGGCCAGTCAGTGGATACACTAAGGCAACAAGCTGGAGAGGTGGACTCCAGCTAACTGGATTCTGGAGGGATCAAGACGTCCAGTGTAAGTGGTGAACCAGGAACAGGCTCTGGACCTAGAGAGGGAACAACCTGGGAAGCCATGCAGGGAACAGGTACCGTTCAAGGGGAAAGAACTGACCATAGGTGTTCACTCAGGAAAAGACACGGGAGCACAAGGAGCAGAGAAGTTAATTCTGCATGGGGTGTCGTGACGGAGAAGGCATTGACCAAGGGAGACTGACCCAGGAAATGTTGTCAGACACCACCATTTGTCACTGAGTACAGTGACAAATATATTATGAAATAAAGTACTAAAGGAAGATGAAAGAAGAAATAGAGAACTTTTCAAGGCAGTGAGCTTCCCTCAGATCAGTCACATGGAGCCCTTTCTTACACTTAAAATGTAAATGTATCCAAAACTAAAGAAAGGATAATGTCACTAAAATAGACTCTTCCAACACCATTCATGTCAGAGGTGTTGAAATCATCCAGACATACAAATGTTTGGGAACTATATTCCAAGACAGATTTAGTGAAGACACAGCTGTGTCTGTGAAAATAGCGCAGTAGTGTTTGTACTGCCTGTAGGTAGTCATCTGCTAGTGGTCATGGTAATTATGACAGGGTAAAAGAGAAAGTCAAGTGATGTAGTCCAAGAAAGTCTGCATTAGGAGGAAGACAGGTTGGAGTAATATCATGGTAGTTACTAATGTAATAGGTATTAGCATGGTAAAAACCAAAAACACAGGTACCAAACATCAAGAACTACAATAATTACCTGGAAACACGTGGTCGTTTCTCTAAAAATAACTATGAAACAGAGCTGCAAAATGTAAAACTACACATTTCTACTTTATTTCATGGTAATATCTGTAGTGATATGAACAACATGACAGCTCTCTGGTAGTGAAGCTGTCTTAAGCCATGGTTGTACCAGTGTTCATTTGACAGGAAATCATTGTCATTTCCTGAAAACGGTAGTTTGTTTTAGTTACATTTTAGTGATTTATTTTTAGTCATTTAAATCTCTCTTTTATTTAAGATTTAGTCAATAGAATCCTTTTTAATCTTAACTAGTGCTTTAGTCATAGGTTACATATCAAATTGCTGTTATGAACTTTGTGAGGGTTAAATAATTTGTAACAGGCTGGTAGCGGGTGAAATAAATATGAGAATGAAAACAAAATAAAAACGATGGCATATTTTTTTCCTTAATGAGCACAATCATGCTACGTCTAATCATAATTTCATAACTGAGAACGCAGCTGAGCGACAGCAGGTGGATATGTGGACAGATGATTAGTGCAAAATCGGTTTGTGTCACTCTGCAACTGGACCTGACTGTGTGAGTGTTTAGCACATCTCACTGGGACAGTATCATCCCAAGTCTGTAAACCTAACTCAGCCCCAAACCATGCCCCCAACTCACTCAATTAGGCACACTCAGAAGTTATAAAACTTCACCCTTCAGGCCTGTAAAGCCTCTTTCCTTCTCCATTAGTCGGCGCCACCATTGACCGAGTAGTTTTAACCGAGCTTTGCAGGTTGCAGATTGGCGAAACACAGAGTGGATTTGCATGTTCAAATGGATCCATGCAAAGGATTTGTTAAAAAACAAAAACAACTTTCAGTGCCTTTAGTTGGGGACTGTGATTTGGATTGTCTGCAGAAAATTTGTCATGATGTGCTGAACTTAGATTTTGACATATTTTTTGTTAGATAATTATTTTAATTATCATTGTCATCAACATTTAATCATTAACAAACATTCATCAAGGAATGCTTACCATTAAAATTATTGTTGACAAAATGAACACTGGGTTGAAGTATAGGCCACAACGCCCCACCCACTAATTCCTGGTTATTTCTGACCTGAAACGAGAAGAAGTTTAGTTTTAGACGTGCTTGAAATGCTGGTGAATTTTTTTAAATATTTTTAGGATTAGATTGTTTTTTTTTATGTCTGTCTGTTTGTTTATTTGTCTTTCACTATAGGAATTTACCAACCTGTAATCTGGAGAGTTCCATAACCTGAAATTGTAATAAAAAGGTTAATTTTCCCTCTAACACTATTTTTATTTTGAAATCTTGCTAGACGGACACTATTGGCTGAAATCCAGGACAGCCCACCCACTTCACAACGTCTCTCAGTGTGCAGTGGAACCAGGGAGTCTCCACCACTGAACCACTGCTCTTACAATGAAGCCTGATTTGAATCTTCTTTTTGTCTTCATTACTGTCAAAGTCACTCTCCCTCTGGAATATTGTCCAACTCATTGCCAATGTAATTGGGACATCTGCAGTGTGTCATGTTTTGGAGTTGAAGTCATGCCTGTTTTTAATTCCAGCACACAGGAGGTGTAAGTCATTGCATTCTTTCAACTCTGAGTCATTATAGTAAGACTGAAAGGTTGTAAGGCTGTTTATTTCTGTTTCAGTTCGCTTGTGGGGACAAAATGTTCTTCTGTTCCTCAGAATGCTTTTGCCAACTTGGACAACATTTCTCACATGTAAGATTCTCTTTTTCTCCCCAAACTTTAACCCTTTTCTTTCAAACTAGCAGAATTGGCATATGCAGAAAATCTAACTTAGCATAATAGTTTGAAACAATGTTATAACAAAACCAAATCAAATCAAGTACCTCCACCAATGCAGAGGTGGTAAGTAACTAAATACAGTTACTCAAGTATTGTACTTAAGTAGAATTTTGAGGTACTTTTACTTTAGTAGAGTATTTCCATGGCATGTTATTTTTACTTTTACTCCACTACAAATCAGAGGAAAATATTTACTTTTACTTACTGTTTACTTCCTACACGTAACAGCATTATTTACTAGTAGCCCAAAAAAACTTTATTAAAATGCTGATGCTGATCATTTATGTATTAACCTCCTGTCAGGTGGTTAAAAGTATTTCTTATTTCTTGGTCATTAACTACAAATGATATCAAGCTATTTATTATTCCAGTGTAATGATGTGGACTGTGTTCTTTATTTACTGACAAATGGGCCTCATGCAAAACCATTCTTGTATTCTTATCCCAGACCTCTCTAACTGTCATCACTGAGGTTTGCTCTTCCACGTCAGTACAAACCTGTGGTAGATTACTCCATTTAACATCATAAATACTAAATATTACCTGTTCATGAATAATGGATCACAAGAGCATAATCCACACCTCAGTGCTAAAATACTCATGAAAATCTCTCAGTAAATTTGCGAGCCATTGTGAACCCGAAATTCAGTCAGATTAAGGATTATCACTCAAACTGTAGACCAAGGCAAATATACGATTAATGTGGCCGATCTGGCTTCTGGTGAATTTTGTTCCTGCACAAGAGTAATTGTAAACATGACTAAAAATCAATTTGAAACCATTTATTCATTTGCCACTGAAAAACAAAACTGTACCTAGTAGCTGTACTTGTGTGAAACAATAAAAATACAATCTAGTAACTGTAGTTAATTACAATCATCTAAATATATATGTAATAATTACCCAGTTATTGTTCTACAGTTGAAATGAAACTGTAATCATTTAGTGTGAAACAAGTCTTACATTTTCATATCATTGTTTTTTTTCCAGATACATCTCTGATGATGACACTTTAAAATATCTTGAGAGGCATTCTTTCTACAACCTGTCCAGGGTCACCCACATGTATGTAACCTTTGAGCAAAGTGATCTAATCGGGATTAAAATGAAGCCTGCCATGTACTGTATGTCACCATAAACTCACACAGTGCAGTCACCATTACATTATATTATATTATATATATATATATATAGTTTAGATTATATATATAGCCATCAAACTACAGTGACTGAAACAAATGTGAATGTTTTTCAGCAAGAAAAAAATACATGAAAAGTCAAATGCATGACGACACAAAAATACTCATAAGTCACATTTTTACTTACCTGTGTCAATGTGTGTGTGTGTGTGTGTGTGTGTGTGTGTTCAATAGAGAGCTAACGAGTCTCAAAGCACTGTTATACATTGACCAAGAGGCATTTAAGGATCTGCCTAATTTAAAGTATCTGTAAGTAAAATTTTATTTGCTTTCATACTGTCTAATCGTCATAGCATATAACAAGACAAATGTAAAGGTTCTATGAACAGTTGCTGACATTACTGATGCAATTCTGTCCCCCGTCAAGCATGAATTGATTTCTGACTGAGATTCATTTCAATACAGTGGGATCACCAACACAGGCCTCACCACCTTTCCCGGCCTATGTTACATTCAGTCCAGTCAGGAGGATTTTATTTTGTATGTAACATTTAAATGCATACAAATGTATTTTGTTTGCTAAAATGTATGAATGTTCAACTGTTGCAAAATGTTTCATGTTCTTCCCTTTTTAACAGGGAGATAGTGGAGAATGTCTTCATACAAGTCATACCTGCTAATTCTTTCACTGGGATATCTGACAATGCTCTGACTATGTAAGGAGAATTCGTTTTTCTAAAGACTTTTTTAGGTATTTTAACCTGTATTTGAATGACTGGGATGTTGCAGTTACATGGCATACGCAATAAGTCCTCTGGCTTGGCTGAAAAATCTGCTTCCCTAATAAAGGAGTTTGAGTACAACAGCCAAGATCATGCAGCCCCAACTCAGTCCCATGTCGGATAGCGAGAGTTTTGTTAAGGCACTGTTATGGTAAAGCTGGCACTGAGGCTGAAGACATTCGCAATTAGCCTTAATATAGTGCACTCAAGTACGACTCCACCACCCACTTTGACCTCAGTAATAAACATATAGCAGAATTTGACAGTTTTAACAAAAACCGAGATTATAACCTTGTAAAAGCTGAATTCATGGCTGAGGTGCTGTGTTGGATTGTAGTGGATTGTACAGGGGTACCTAATACAATGGACAGTGATTGTATTTATTTATCATTTGTCATGAACTTTATGGGCATCTTTTACATTTTTATACTGATGCATCATCCATTTCATATAAAATACAAAATAACAGAATTGCTGAAATAAGTTTCATTTTCTAAACTTTAGCATTAATTTGTTAATTTCAAATGAAGAAAAATTATAAATAAAAACTAATTATAAATGTTCCCTCTTTTTATAGCATGCTGAATAGCAATGGTGTGAAAGAGATCCAGCGCTATGCCTTCAATGGGAGCAGACTGGAGGAAGTGTATGCCATTTTGAATTATTGCTGTGAAGTAAAACACTGGATGGAATTCATTGACATTTTTTGTTATGTACAGTTTTGTTGTTTTCATCTGGGTTTTAACAACAATAGAGTGAAATTACAACTATGTTATACAAAATGTTTGGATGAAATAACACAGTTCTATAGAGTTTTGTATATGTAAACAGAAGAGAACCAAGCCCTTCATCTCCAGTCTCCATCCTTCAGGTATCTTCACAGGAATGTGGATTTGGAGCAGATAGATGAATTGGCATTTTATGGTGTGATCCGTGGACCAACTCACATGTGAGTGACAACATCTGACAGTAAAGGAACAGGTGCTCTTCTTGAGAAAATAGACAAAATATCTTTGTGTTTCTTTACATCAAATATTACAAGTATTCTTACATTAAATAATCTTTATTTTCCAAGTTGAACACATGCTGGGGTTGGCTACAGGAACAGCTTTGTGTCCACATGAATTAATCTCATCTCTTTGTGTTTCCAGAGACCTTTCAGAAACCAGAGTTAGCTCTTTGCCTTCAATAGGTATGGAGACCATTGAAAAGCTCAGAGTGAAAAACACTTGGGCCCTCAAAGCACTGCCCCCCTTTAGAGCCTTCCTGCACTTACAGAGCGCTGAATTGACCTTCCCAAGCCATTGCTGTGGTCTAAAAATGTTGAAAAGATGGAGAGGGTAAGTAAGAGAATAGAAAGTGTTGAGAAATATTTCCCACTGAGTTTCTTTTCTCTATTTGTCCTTTGTGTAACAGGCTGTTATTTCAGTGAAATGAAATTCCTCGGGTAAATGTATTCAAATTCAGCACCACCATAGAACGTACAAACATAGAACAGGGGCCATCTGCTTCTTCAAGAAACCATACAAACCAAGGTCACTCTTCTTCTTCAAAGTTTAAAATTAAACCTAGTCATAATATAGCCTGGGGTTTAACTCCTAAACACTAGGGTTACACTCTTGTTAATATTAATAATAATCAGTTTAAGCACTGTTACAAGCACTTTTATTAATTTCTAAAATTTAATTTAAAAGAAATCATCTGTTGGTCCTGCCAGACAAAATAGGACTGAAAAAGAGAAGACACTCAAGAGGGGCAGCACAAAAGGAGCAGGATAAAACCAAAACCCAATACAAAAGAAACACACCACTCACACAATCTATACGTGCCCACATCCCAATCAGAACCACACACTACTCCACTGCAGCTCCAGGTGTCACACCAAATAATCCTGCCCCAAGTATCCCCACTGACTGCCACCAGGAAACCCTACAGAAAGACTGAGGGACCAACAAGGGTTATTAAAAAAACAAAAACAAGATACAATAAACCAATAAACACTATTAAAATACAATTCAAACCTAGTGGATAATAATCTGCACTTGACTGAAATACAAAGATAACTATTAGATTGACAACGTCACACAAATTACAAATTTGTCTACACAAACCAAGCAGCCTCAGGTTTGTGCCCTTCCCAGGAGCAGCTTTGGACCTTCAAATCACAATATAACAAAACACAAATCAATTAACCACTACTTCATTTAGAGCTTTATCAAATTTTTAGTGCTGGGCAGATTAATCACATGATTTTTCTGCAATTAATCACAATTAATCACACTGTTACGGGCAACATTTAATAATTAATTAAAAAGTTGTTGTTTTTTAAACTTTTATTTTAAAAGTACTGCTATATGAATAAAATTGCATAATATTTAGTCTACAAACACTTTAAACAAATAAGATTGTTTTTTAACAGCAGTAATCCCTTTACACAGTAGCAGTTAAATAGTTCTTGTAAATCTTAACTTAAACATTAATGTAAGTCCAGAACCACCTGTGTGTAGCCACAGGTCTGTACCTAGTTCTTTTATTAAACTAACCAGTGGTGGATCTAGAAAAGTTTACATGGGGGGGCAAAGGAGTGGCAAGAGGTCTAGGCAGGGTGGCAATGCTGGACTTCCTCAGTGAAGTATGTGAAAATCCCCTATATGTAAATGGAGTCAACAAAATATCCACAAATACACTTTAAAACTATTTATTGTATCATTATCTCTTCTAAGAAAACAAAGACATTTTTTAGGTATAAATGAGAAAAAAGATTTTAAGGTCATAAAAGTTAGGGGGCTTCTGGAGGGGCAAGGCTCTACAGAAGCTAACTTAACTAAACAGCCTCATGTTATTTATCTTATGCCATGTCTTATGTCTCCTCTGATCTCTGTATGGCGCACAGAGGTGCTCCACACACACACACACACACACACACACACACACACACACGTCAACCACCAAAAAAGTGTTTTTTTATACACAGTTTGCAGTGTTTACAGATAACTGTGGTTCTATCAACTCCGTTGTGTGGAAGAGATTTAAAATGAAAATGTCTGTGTTTGTATTCAGACCCAGTGAGCAAGTGATTTTCATCATCATCATAATAATAAAACTGCGTTAATGCGCGATAAAATAATTGTCTGTGTTAATTTATTAACGCGATAATAACGCGTTAACGCGTCCAGCCCTACAAATTTTATAACATACCTCTGCACCTTGAAAGTACTTCTAATCCCACGGTTCAGCTGTCCTGTGCAATTTAAGCAGCATCCCTATTAAATTCCCTAAGTTGTTAATACAGTACAAATTGTGGCAAAGGGCATATAAACCACAATAATCTTCAAAGCTACCACTTACCAGAGATACTTCAACTTGCACCCTATACACCTGTTCCTCCTTCCTCACCTGATCTCCACTCCCAGTTCAATAGTTTAACTAGGGCCTTCAGTCCCCCACACTACAATAAGATCAAAAAGACAAGATCGTATGCATAACTCAAGATGTATTAGTTTTAATCTTTTTGTGATAGCTAACCTTTGACTACTGTGATTATTATGAACTTCCAAAATCAGATTTTCAGGCAACATAACATGGCTGTGCACCCCCTTGCCAGCTGTCTATTAATTTAAAAACCTGACTCATCCTTTTCATCAAAGTACTCTACCTTTATACTCTCTATATACTGTACTTTTGGCAAAGTCTAATGTCAGGGGCACTTATCCAGCTCATTGTTCCTCCACCTAAGTATGAAAAGTCAAGGAAGTCATAATTCACCTCCTTTTTCTTGCTGTTTTAATCAAGTTTTAGTTTGCCAGCCACACACCTCTTGATAAACACAGTTGTAAACACACTCTATGTTTAAGAATGCCACCAAAAGCACCAGCACACAGCATCCTAGCACGCCACTGCTGACTTCTTCTCTTCTCAATCTATATCACAGCCATGGCTTCTGTCATCCTCACACAGCTTTTCTTATCATTGCTATGTTGATGTCATTTTTGATCAGCCCAGAAAAGCATGTCACACCACTGTTCATATTTCTGCACTGACTTCTAGTAGCTGACCACATTAGGGTCAACAACACTTCCTACCTGTACACTCCAGGTCTACATTCCCTCTAGTCCACTATGCTCCACTTGTACATCGCTTTCGACAAAAGCATCTGCCAGATGACTAAATGTAAATGTACTCTTACTGGATGAACATGCTATATGTTGTAGTTTCTGTATATGTGTTCTGTCCCTTGTTTAACGCTTTATTCTTTTGTACTATGGATTATAAATATGCCCCACTTTGCAAAGGTGCAAAATCCACAGTGTGAGGCATTTTGCCCATTTGAAAGATGCAGATCTCAGACAAGACAAGACAAGACAAGACAAGATAAGATAAGATAAGATAAGATAAGATAAGATAAGATAAGATAAGATAAGATAAGATAAGATAAGATAAGATAA
>JAUMHL010000015.1:22138746-22157696 GCA_032362345.1 Sandelia bainsii
CTGTCAGCTGCCAGGAACAGAACGAGCCTGGATTCAGACAGGTATTACAGATTTAATACATTTTCCTGATAAAGCGATAAAGCATGAACAGACTAGGAGCCACATGAAAAATGTTATGTGTCATGTTATGTTTGGCAATGTGAATATCACTACGCTGCTTAATGAAGGCTACAGGATAGAGAATAATGAGATGACATAATGAGGACCAACACATTTTGTCTAAGATAATAGACTGCATTAAATTCTGTGGTGCGTTTGAGCTTGTGGTTGCAAATGTTCTTCTGTTATATAATCACTATACATGAATCATGTACATTTCATATATTCATACATATATCATACATTTGCTATTATACATCATTATGCTATCATTATGCTTTACTTATATTCATGTATGTTCAGTTCTTCTGTGGCCTGACTGTTTGACTCTGGACTCAATGTTTTCAATGTGGAGTGTTCCTATTAAGGTCTTGATGACATGATGGCTTCATAAGATAAGTTTGTACGGGAAAAGGAATGTTTAACAGGGCCAGGGGAGAACAAATAAAGAGGCTGATTGCGCCTTGATCCAGAGCTTTTTCTGTTGCTTTGCTGCCTTTCCCTCTTTAAGAGCCACCTAGCATTGTTATCTTACATTTGTGTATATTTTTATAATAAAACTCTAAATAGCCACGACAAGCTCATGTTGTGTGGTCATGATGAAAGTGAACACTCAGAAAATCCTGGCATTTTCTGGGGTCTGGTGGACTTTGTTGGATCCCTGGATGCAGCAGTACATGAACATCTGCAGATTGTTACTGTGTTTAAGGGGACATTTAAGCTCATTGACTGTATGTCCTCAGTTGAAGGAGAGACGGGCGAAATTTAATTTTAAAAGTACTGTGATGCATGATAATGGTGTTTTGACTTATACTAGTGGTGATATGTGGTTAGAGCGCAACTTAAAACTGACTTGCAAAAGTGCTCCCCCCCAAAAAATAATTTCACCAGCCACCACTGCTCTTCTCCTTGGATTTGACACCCTGTGAGATGTTGATTTTATCTGATTGTATGTCATTTTATTTTGTTTGATTTTATTAACTGTTTTTTCTATCATCTTTTAATTGTTTTATCTTAATTCTCTGTACAGCACTTTGATCCTGTGTGGTTGTTTAAAGTGCTTTATAAATAAAGTTGGATTGGAGTAGAGTGGAGCACAGACACATGTTGATGTGAGATTTACTGTGCATGAAGTGGATCCACGCAGCTCCTGCAGCAACAGAAAACATCCCTATATTAAAAACAATATAAAACAGTATAATAATCAACAAAAAACTGCTAAAATAAAAAATAAAAATGCTAAAACCAACATCTCACAAGGTGTCAAAGGCCAGGGTGAAGAGGTGGGTTTTCAGAAGGGATTTAAAAACAGGCAGAGAAGAGGCCTTTAAAAGCTTGCTTTAAAAGCAAATAAAATAATTTTAAAATGAATCCTAAAAGGAATGGGCAGCCAGTGTAGTGAAGCTAAAATAGGGGAAAGTGCGAGTGCCAGTTAAAAGACAAGCTGCAGCATTTTGCACCCTCTGGAGATGCGTGATGGATGAAGCACTGACCCCTATATAAAGTGCATTACAGTAATCCAGCCGAGTGGTAACAAAGGCGTGGATTACTGTCTCAAAGTGCTGCCGGGAAAGAATTGGCTTTATTTTAGCCAGCTGCCTCAGCTGGAAGAAGCTCGATTTAACGACTGCCTTAATCTGATTGTCAAGCTTAAGTTCAGCGTCCAATTTGACCCCCAGGTTCGTGGCAATTGGCTTATTATACTGGGCCAAGGAATGTAAATACACATTTGTGGTCTCAGTGGGGTTACCAAAAACGATCACCTCAGTCTTTTTATCATTGAATTTTAAAAAGTTAAGAGCCATCCAGGCTTTTATGTCATCAAGACATTGAAGTATGTACCTTTTTTCTTAAGGGGGACATAGATCTGACAGTCATCAGCATAAAAGTTAAATTTAATGCCATGTTTTCTCAGTATAAAACCAAGAGGGAGTAGATACAAAGAAAAGAGGAGGGGGCCTAGAACTGAGCCCTGTGGGACACCACACAAGAGAGGAGCGGAGGAGGATATATATGGATATACATGGTCACCGAGACTGACACAAAAAGTTCGCTCCGCCAAGTAGGACCTGAACCACTCCAGTGCTGTGCCCCTGATACCCACCCACTGCTCTAAACGAGAGAGTAAAATGGCTTGATCCACTGTATCACACGCAGCTGTCAAACCTAAAAGCACAAGAATAACAAAGTCACCAGAGTCAGCAGCTAAAAATATGTCATTAAAAACTTTTAAAAGGGCTGATTCAGTGCTGTGTAAGGATTTAAAACCAGATTGGAAAACCTCTAAAACATTTTGCTTTTCCAGAAAGGCCATCAATTGGCTGTGAACTATCTTTTCAAGGATTTTAGAAAGAAAAGGTAGTTTGGAGATAGGCCTGTAATTTGCAAGAACTGTAGGATCGAGAGCAGGTTTTTTAATCAGAGGTTGGACTACTGCATGTTTAAAATTGTTAGGGACCACACCTGACAACAAACTGTGATTTACCAGTTCAAGAACCAAAGGTCCAACTGTGGGTAAACCTCTTTAAAGAGTCGAGGAGGGACAGCATCCTTTGGAGACCCTGCAGGCTTCAAGCGACCAACAATCTCCTGTAGAGAGGACAAAGTCACAGGCTCAAACCTGTCAAAGACAGCAGAGCAGTGAGGGGTCATGAGCAGAAGGAGAGATTAGAGCCCTGGTGGAGGAGACCTTCTCAATAAAAAAGTGTAAAAAATGTTCACAGGCCGCAGGGGAGGGCTCGATACAATCAGTCTGTGGTGCATTAAGAACAGAGTCAATGGTCTTAAATAATCACGCGGATTGTGACAGTTTGACTGAATAATGTGAGAGAAGTGTTTTCTTTTGCCGTCTTTTACAGTTGTTTGATAATTACGCCAACAGTCCTTTAACATCTGAAATGACACTTGCAGTCTGTCCTTTTTCTATTTGCGCTCAGCTCGGCGACACTCGCGTCTGACAGCTCGGGTCCTGTCGTTCAGCCAGGTCTCAGATTTAGTTCTAGGCTGCCTGGTTTTTAATGGAGCCACAGTGTCCAAAGCAGGTGGAATAAAACCATGAGCTCAGCTCCTCAGTCTGGCTGCATAAAAACTCCGGGATTTTACAGTTCTGGTTAAAAACTGTTGAAAACCGCTCAGCAGTGGAGGAGTTAAAAACACGACAGCGCCGAGCAGCAGCGCGAGGTTAAACTGAGGTACAGGCGAGAGCAACTTCAGATAATACAGGGCTATGATCAGAAAACACAGCGTCACAAACCTCAACGTTAAAAACAGGAAAACCATGAGATAAAACAAGATCAAGTGTGTGTCCACGTTCATGTGTGGGACCGGGCACACATTGCACAAGATTAAAAGAGTCAATAAGGTTTAAAAGCCCTTTGCCATGGGCATATCAGGACAACACACATGGATATTAAAATCTCCACTAAGAACACGATCATATTTTGGCATGTATTCAGCCAAGAAGTCAGCGAAGTCATTCACAAAGTCCTTATGGTATTTTGCGCTCAAACACACTTAGTTCAAAGCTGGTGAATGACAATGGTGGAGACAGCTGCTTACATTGAAAATGACTTAAAATGAAAATCGTCGCTATTCCTCCTCCTCGGCCCAAGGGACGAGGAGAGCAGGGTTTTCGGGGCTGGAACGTCCCATCCAGGCCGACAGGTACCAGTCAGGCGTAGACAGGTTCCAGCGAACGCCGAGAGATAGAGAAGCGAGGCACCGCTCCGTATTCTTTGGATAATGGCGTAAAAGAGCACTGTAAATAAGCTTTCAGCTTCACCAGGCGGCCGGTGCGCTTACGCCGGAGAGGTGGAGTCGGGACACTGCACAGGTGAGCCGGGATCTCCGACAGGAACGGGGGCAAAGTTTTGTGTCCAGCATAGTTGAAGTTTGCCAGATCTTTGGCAGAAAGTCTGAGATCCAATGGAGTTTGGCGATCATACACCAAGAGAGAGTTAACATTTGTCATAACACTCAACACACAACACACAGACACAACACTGGCAGTGACAGACGGCAAGCCACACACACCGGCGTCATCTTGCATTAACCCATTAACCATTTCTTATCAGCCATTGTTTTTCTCAGCCGTTTTCATTGCTCTGTATCTCTTGCCTGATGGCAAAAGCTGGAAGAGGCTATGTCCGGGATGTGATGGGTCCTGTGAAATCTCTATTGCTTTTCTGCAGCATCGGGAGGTGTAAATTTGTTCCAGTGTGGGGAGGGTACAGCCAATTGTTCTCTCTGCTGTCCTGATGACCCTTCAGATAGAGGTGATTGTTTGCCACACTGAAATAACAAGAATTACCACTTTGCGGTTGTAAGCCTCCACTAGCCTGTTGTAGTTTAGATGAATGTCTGTCCAGACTCATGTATTATGCGTGAGTCCAAGGGTATGTATGTGCCAGATGTAATGAAATTCTTTCCAGGCGTTTCTGACATTGATGAGAATGGGACATACGTCTGGTAACAATGACCTTTACCGCCAAAATCTATTGATCCCAAGTGTCTCTCAGGGCTTCCTGAGACATCACATTCACAACAAGAATTGGATGAACATGAGGTGGTCTATGACCTTGACCTTTGATCAGTTCAAGTTGACAGTTCCCTCCAAGATGTAACCAGGAGGAGGCTCATCTTTCACCCCAACTGTCAGTTTGGCTGCAGCTGTTTATGGACAGACATATTGAACAGTCTGTCACCTCTGCACTGACGTTCAGGTATTCTCAGTGCTGTGACCATGTTCATTCAACTCAACTTTTTCTTAAATTGACAGAATGTAAAGGTGAATTATTTTTTGAGAACTGACCATGAACTTAAATATGCTTCAATAAAATCCCTCCAAAACAGCTAGAACATTTACTGGTATTACTATAAGTTGTTGGTGTTAAAAATACTTGAATTTATTCAAATTCAAAAGGAAAACACGACTTGAATTTTTTTTTCCATTCTTTAATTTTTCCCACATGAATATGAATTATATGAGAATATGAACTAGGGCTTAAATTACATAAAAAAGTGATCTAAAATCAGTAAGATACAATTTAACATGTAGTATTAGTATTTGATTGAGTCTTTGGCATTGACCCATGGAGCTTTTAAGTGGCCTTGACTCTGGTGGTGGGTGGTGGAGGGGTGAAGCTGCAATCTGGTATAAGTTAAGTGATTTAATGATATCATTTTACAGTACCTAACCCTACCCTAATTGTCCCTGGACAAGACACTGAACCCTGAATCTTGGTGCCTTAAGAGGGCAGCCTGTCCACAAGAATTTCCCCATGGGAATTAATAAGGCATCAATTATTGTTGCCGTTGTTATTAGGACATATATAACACCTGTTTATTCAGATGTTGAAGACCAACTTCAGTCTACTGTTTGATAGAATTAAGCACGATCTTGAGTGATGGAACTCCCTGCCTATTTCCTGGTTAGACAGAATCTCCCTTCTTAAGATGAATGTTCTCCCTCGTCTGCTTTATCCAGTGAGAATGATTCCTATTCTGTTCCCTCAAAAAATAAATGGATAGCTCTTTTATCTGCTGCAAAAGAAGGCCACTTATAAACATAGAGGACTAGACCTCCCAGATCTTAGAAAATATCAACTTAACTTCCCTTTACAATACATAATTGACTGCGTACGAAAGAGCTCCTCTTCAACTTGGCTTGACATTGAATCTTAAATGGCTAAATGTCCTATTTTTTTAATAAAAGACATGAAAACTTAAGGCCTGGAGGGCAGTACAACATATTGAAAGGAGGATGAAATAACATCTGCCTCCACCCCAATTGTTAGTAACCCAGACTCTGTGCAAGGTGTTTTGGACTCAGAGTTTAAACAATGGAATGTGACAGGTATCTTTTCTTTTGGTGACCTATTTGAGAATGGAATCTTCATGGCCTGCTGAAATTCAAGATACCTCGAAACAATCTTTTTCATTTTTTTCAGACTTTACAGTATAAAGAAAAACACTACTCTATTAAATTCTGGGGTCTCTAATATTAAAAAGCAGATCTTTTGTACTGTCCTGTACAAAATGTTGAAGGGGTATACACAGCGTGGGGTTTCTAAGTTGGGACAAGTCTAACGAAAGGGAACTGGGTGTCGAGATAACAGATGATGTAGGAGGACATAACACAAAAAAAATAACCACTTGTAATCGATCTAGGGTATTACATTACATCAAACTCATTTATCACCCAGCTGTAATTCCAAATTCAAGACAGGCACCTCTCCTCTATGCCCTTAATCTGAAATAAATAGGGCAACCTTACACACTACCTTTGGTCCTGCCCCAAATCACAGAAATATTGTGAGTCTGTTTTTTGTGAAATGAAAAAAACTGGGTTTACATAGAACTGATTTTGCTGAAAATAGTTCCATATAATTTAGAGATGAAACGGTATGAAAATTTAACATCATGATTATAGTGATAGTATCACGGTTATTATTATCATGGTGTTGTTATAAAGGTCTGAAAATGTTCAAAAAGTACTGGTACACATTCATCTGTAGCTATTATTATTAATTATATATGTATTAATATTAATATTCTCTAGTATTAGTATTATATAAGTATTTGGAGATTTTGCAACAAGAGCACAGGTCACACTAACATGTTTGTCTTTAAGTGGAAATTTGACCATTTGCATCATTATCCTCCTTAAATATGAAGCTGCCAGCTACACAAACCTCATAATTTATTAAATCTATGAGTCTTACTAACTTTATGTGATAACTGTGTTGATGCTTCATGTGTTTTTATACAGTAAATAAAAATATGCAGCCATCACATACAGCTCAGCATGTAGTTAAGTAAGAAGGGAGAGCAGGTCTGTAGTCTGTGCGTCTGGGAGACTGATGCTAACTTTGGTTGATCCTGGACTGTACTTTACTCTTCAGCAGCCTGGAGCTTTTTATGGGGCCTTGAGCAAACAGAGCCAGGTAACACAAACTTCTCAAAAAATAAATGCATAAATCTACAGCTGGTTTCAAGCCACGTAGCATTTATTATACTGCATCACATGTAAGGTTTTTTGTATATATTTTCCGTCATTATTCTACAGCATGTCTCTAAAGCCAGCGCTGTCTCGCACCATGCTACTGTAAACGGATCTGTACACCTTCAAAACATCCAGAGCTGAAGGCCGGAGCTTGGGGTCTTCTTTCTTACACTGCTCATGGATCTGAAAAAGATGGAAATGGACTAAATCTCCTCCAGGTACCCTTCCCATCAGGAACCATGTCACATCTGGGATCTTCCAGATATCTGTCTTCTCATCATACCCAGGCATGAGATCATCTAAAAAAGACTCTCCCCTGTCTCTGAATGGCCACAGCTGCTCTGGGGCCACAAAGTCTCCAGTGAGCTCTTGGTGGCCACATTTCACCAACAAGCCCCTCGATGGGTCCACCTCAGGCAGTGCGTCCAGATCGTTCACTACCAGGTGAAAGTCACTTGTCAGCAGAAACTGGGACAGAGTTTTCTCCAGGCTGTTGGAATCACACATAACCCGCCGCCCAGCTTGGCTGTTATGGAGGTAATGGAGGATGGAGACATAGTCCGTAGCCAGCCTCAGTCGTACCTGCCATGTGTTGTGTTTCTGGTGCCGCTCTTGTGCGAGAACACTCTCCAAGTTAAGCAGCGAGCCAAGCGGGTGGTGCTCCGTAACCAGGACGTTGTCTTCAAGGCAAAACCCAACCAACTGCACCACGTGAGGGGCCTGCAAGGCCTGTAACATGGACAATCCATGAAGAAAATCCTCCTGGTAATGCAGAGAGGATAGTGTGGACACAGCCACCTTCTGACCTCTCCACTCAGCCAGATAGACCTGGGGAAAGAAAAGTGGAGGCTGAGGTTACACGCCAAGTGGATTGTTATGATTAACAAATATTGGCCTTTGAGCTATTTGATAAGCAGTGTCCAAGTAGTAAGACTGTCCATGATATATCATGATAAGAATTTGTCATATTATGATACTGACATAGTTGCGTGATGATATATTTCCATATGTGCTGTAACATGGGCATCTCGTGTGCCTAAAAGCACAAAGAGCATGAACAAGTCTAAAGACTGAGCTTGCACGTTGAAAGAGCCTGAGGAAGAATTAATTCCGAGGGGAAAAAAAGTGTAAAAGATGATTTACCTTCTTAACAGCTCCCTGGCCAATCAGCTTCAGCTTTCGTACTTCTGCATTTATTTGTGAACACTGGAGCCAGGGGGTGCAGTTTTTCATGGTGGTCATTTTAAAGTGTAGGGGCAGACAGCCCACATGAGAGGACATGAGATGCTGATCAGTCTGATACAGGGAGTCCAAATACAGATAGATCAAGACATTGCCGAGGAGCAAGGCAGCAAGGCACAAAACAACCACTGGAACAGTGTGTGAGATAGTACTACTGCTGTTCCTCCGACCCATGGTGCTCTGCTGCTGAAATGGAAAGCAAAGGTGTGAGGGGAAAATACAGTGTACCAGCTACAGCTCAAAACATTACAGAAGAACTCGACAATAGACTGAAAAGTTACATTCATCACAAACCATTGCTGCACTGATAGGTTAGTTCAGAAATGTTACACCTGTAACCACACCTATCACTGATGTCAAGGGGTCCTGGAGTACACCTGTACATGACTGCAGCAAGGTGAGATGCTTGAAGTCAACAAAACTATTACCTACTATTTATATTTTTCAAAGCTTTCTATCTAGTCAATATACCAACAATTTCTGTAAACGTTTAAAATGCTACACAGTATATCCTCAGCAAGATTTTCAAGAAAACATTGACTAAGGAATATTTTTTGTGTTAAAATGCATTTTCAGCTTAAAATGACTTTCCTTTCAATGCAGATTTTATACTCTTTAACAGTCAAGAATTGGAGTTCTCAGCAAACCTACTGTGGAAAAAGTTTTAGGAAATTTTGTTAACCTAGTAAATGACTGTAAGTAATAACAGTACATTACATCCTGCTAATTATATACTAATTAGTAAGAAAGTAATTGTTTCACAATTTAAATAAAGTTGAAAAGTATAAGTGTGAAATAAGTTTTGAATTTAATAATATCACTACCTTTCACCCAATTACTACCAACTTTTCAGAGAATTTTTTTTTTAATTTTTTTTTTATTTTTTTTACAAATTTTAATTACTTAAGTATTATTAATTATTAGTAAATTGTTTTCTGAAAAAAACATCCTGTGTTTTTCACAGTAATTTTATAAAATGTTGTCATATTAGTGCACATGGGCACTAATAGGCATGGATGGTAGTCTGTACCAGATATTATCTAAGCGATGGTGTGGAGTTTGTCACATGGTTAAATTCCTTCCAAAAGCGTGAGTGCTACCAGCACTAACCTATCATCATCATAATTATGATCACTGTTACATTCCAGGACATTTTAAGGGGGGTAACATTATAGAACAGGTTGTTGCAACTTTGTACCAGGAGATTCAGACAACATGACCAATATTATTACATCTTAATGATCTCTTGCATTATCAGAGGTCCCTTGTCATGAGTTAAGAAAAGTTGTAAAAAAGTAACTTATGGAATTGGTTTATACCAGGATTGTAGACTGGAAAAACTTAAAGCCAATTACTGGGTAATTATTATGTAATTAGCATCCTTTTATTTGTCTTATTTTTTATTCCAAAAAGTACACTACAGTAAAATACGTTATGTTTCACTTCTGTAAGCCATTTTGAAAAGTAGTAATTATGACATATATGTACTAGGAATAAGAAAAGCAGTCTTCAGGGAAGGGTTTATTAGCAATCTATGCTGGGACTGTACACTAATCACTCACAACATTAACAGCACCAGGTAGTGTCAATGTTGTTGTGGATGGGGGTCAGGATGAGAACCTTTTAATGCTTAATGCTACCCATGATCATCAGTGTCAGAAGACACAGTGAATCACAGTTTCATGTGTAGCCGCAAACCAAGAGTGCCCATGCTGACCCCTGTCTACCACAACATTAAACCCACCAGGGGATGTGTATGCAGACTAGGGGTCATAAGCACAACAGCATACCATAATAGCGGGATAAGACGCGCAGCATAATCCAAACGGCTGCTGGTTTGACCGAGTTTTTAGCCAAGAATGGCACGACCGTAATTAACCAATGCCCAACCTACTCCTGCCGCGGAATGGGTGCTACGAGAAACACCAGACTTCGACAGACACACAAGTATAATAAGTGCACAACAGAATTAACTTACTACAGATGGAAAGAAGCAACAAAACAAAAAGAGGTTCACGATTTGCCACCAACTGTTACGTTAACGCTACATTAAGCTAACATTAGCTGCAAGAAAAGCAAGCACAGCAAGCTAACGTTCAGCTAGCGTAAAGCAACGACACAGGAAAATGACACACAGGATTATTTAGCGACATTTACTAACATACCTGCTGCAACTCGGGTTCACATGGTGTTTTGATTCAGCACTTTTTGACGATAATAACAATACGGGTTTAGACATGAATGTCACCAGCAACCATGTTGCCGGATAGAGAATAAAAAAACTTCCTGTGATATTTACACAATAAAAGCGTCATCTTTACAGAACATAGTTAGAACCTAGAATAGTTAACATTTGACGGATAAATCAAATCAAATCATTTTTTCATTCCTCACTTAAATGAATGTGAGTTAAAGCTATCCACATAACCCCGCTCACAGAGCCTCAAGACCATCCCTATTTGAAGAGGGACAACAACACCCATACAAAACGTAACGGTATGCGCGCGGCTACGTCGCGAGGCTGTCTCTCGTGCGCTGGTGCAGATGATGCTTTTATTCTGGAAAAGTGGATGTTAGTTACTGATTGTCAGAGCGAGAGGTTGTCTCGCCCCAGTACAGGCGACTTAAAGACGTCCAGCGGCAGCGAACAGGTACCGTCTCTACAAAACTAATCTTTTTCCGTAATACTTTTTATGTCTGACATTGGGCTAAGGCGCAATTTAACCCGAGCTACAATTTCGACGTCTTTAATGAAAGCGGCCACAGCTCAGATTCGATGCTGTGTCTAACCTGTCAAAACACAGCAACGCGCACATAGCTAACGGTAGCTCATGTAGTTAGCTTAGTACAGTTAAGTTACAGAAAAATACAAGCTGCTTTTTATCTTATAGTATGTTTGCTTGGATGTAATGCTGGTTAGTTGTCTGGTATCTTTATATTCACCATAGCTGGTAGCTTAGACCTAACGTAGGTTAAGTTAAAGATGGCTGTTTTTTGTCGCTTCCTGTGTTGTCGAGGCGTGACATCTGTTTATTCGGTTTTCTGTCTTCGCTTTATGAAAAACAAAAACTGTTAGTTTTGCATATAATCAAGTGAATATAATAAAACACATTTTGTTATTTCTTTCCATCGGTGGTTATGCAAATATTCCTTTCTAGCGTATCCCGCCTTTGCTGTTATTGGCACTGGTCAGCTCAGTTGTTAAATGGTTGTTGGTCATATATTACCATATAAATTGATGTTAGTGGTGGTTATACATTTCACAGTAAAGGCTGAATCCTAAACCCTGGTGGAATACGTGCTGTGGTCCGTGAGTGGGATGAGCTCTGTTTCCATAGTTTCTGTCTCCTCGGTGGGGGCTGTGATGTCGGCACAGCTCTGCCCCTTCACCATCTTCCTCTCTCGGTTATCTCCACCGTGCTCTGTTAACAGCGATGAGTCACCAAACCAGCTCAACAGCTCAGTGATTTTTTTTATCCTCTGCCATGTATCCTCTGGGTTTCAACGTAGCTGAAATGTGTCTGTCTCTGAACATTGTTTTCAAATCAAAGAGCATGACCGTTGTATAACAGTTTTTTATTTCTATTGGATTGTTGCATTAGTGCGATGAAGTGCCTGGATTTATTGTATCATTTTATCCACTTATTTCTAAGAAAAGTTGCATTACAATGTCACAATATTGTACGATATCATCATATACAATTACATATTGAGGTTTAATTACAGTAGATATTTGCATTTGCGTTTATTTTGTTTATTTGTTTCCCCCAGTGGGGAAGTTCAGGTGTTAAATCAGCTGAGCAAAAATTGCAGTAAAGTTTGCGGTCACTAATTTCATTGCTTTCCATGAAAACATTTACATTTTCAGCTGATGCTGATGTAATTGTGTTTTCCAATGATCAATTAGCCTTTTAAATGGATAACGTTAGCAAACACAATGTGCCACTGGAATACTGTTTGCAAAGCTGGCAACCACCTGGACCTCACTCTCACCAAAAACAGCCCCACTGACAACCTCTCATCGTCTGCACCTGCTGGATCATTTCTTCATTCACTGTCTCTCTTCATAATTATTCTCATACTCCCATCTCACTGGGTACTTAGCACCACACCCTCAGATCTCTCAATGCTGATCAGTTTTCCTGCTTGATCTCTACATCTCTTCTCTGTTCAAATACTTTCTGCAGCATTAATACTTATACAGCTACTGACAACCACTGCACCACACTCTCAGCTTGTCTTCCAGCACTGTGTATCCCTTGCCTCCTAATCCCTGGCTCACTGAACTGATCTGTGGTCAACACACTACACATGGGGCAACTGAAAGGAAGTTGCTCAAGTCAAAGAACACATTCACAGTTATTTTAGAAAAACTGACCCTATTAACAATATGTAAATACACAAATTAAATGCAGCAACAGAGCCTGCTATGTTACAGTTACTGCTGTGTCTCTTCTGAGTTTGTTGTCATATCACTTACAGTTAACACACATTCTTTTTTAGGTCGTTGCTCCAGACAGACGTAGAACCATCTTACCTGCTGGCAGGAACCAAGGGTAAATTGCACTCTGACGTGCTAATGGAGTGAGGTCCGCAGCAATTTCACCTCCCTTCACATCCCTACTCCTCAACCAAGCTGAACAAGGAAAACAGGTGTGAAAGGAACACTCCTGTGCAGTTTATCCACCTAGTGTTTTCCCATGAGACAGTACTGACAACCTCTCTTTGACATTTGCAACTCAGGCAGCAGCAGCAAAACCCACTGTGAGAACCACAGGCATGATGGGAGTCCTTGTGTTCTGTGTCCTAGTGCTAGCGTTTATCTCTCACAGCCACAGGTAAGAAAAAAGACTCTTTATGTCTTTGATAGAATGGACTGGAGCTAGTTTGGCAAAAGTGTATCTTAGGCTTTTTAACCTTCTGCAGTGTTTTCCCTAGGTTTACTGTGTTGTGTGTGTGTGTGTGTGTGCGCACCGCTCCCGGTGTGTGTTATGCGCTGCGCCGGTGTGTGTGTTTTGGCCTTTATGCTTTAAGTCATATTTCCTGACGCATGTTCTCTGTCTGCTGGTGTGTTCACCTGTGTGTCACATAAGGTGTGTCCTTCTGTGTACGCATCGCCGCAGAACTCTGCCGTGCGCGATACAGAGATCAGAGGAGAATTGTAAACACGACCATGTAGAGATAGAAATGACGCCGTCATGTAAATAAGATAAATAACATGAGGCTGTTTAGTTTGTTTAATAAAAGAACAACATAAAGACCTGTTCTAAAGGAAACCTTAAATGACTTCTGTTGTGATCTGGCGCTTTATGGAAAATAAAATCAACTTGATCTTCAAGGGGGGCGGGGCGTGCCTTTTGTATAATTGTAGGGGAAACACTCTACTGTTTACATCATCTTACAGTCTTTTTCATTGCTAGCCTTGCTTTTGTATTTCGGTGTCTTTATGCATTACTGCTACCAATTGTCAGTTCGTGGGAAGCACAAAGGTATTTCCAATTTGCACAACACAAACAAAAGCGCAAATTGCACTACTAGTGGTCAAAAACTTCTCAGGGTACCTTTAAATCCATGAGGTATGGCAACTTCTCTAGGCACCATAGTGCAGGCATTTCACTGTTAACACATACGTATACACGTAAGTAGTTGGTAAGAGCTGGACTCTGAATGGTCAGCAGGCGCTGTGCAGGCCTATTTACATGATCTACTTTGACTGGACAGTTCTTTTCGGACGTATGTGCCAGACCCACACACAAGCAATGGCAGAAAGTTGATTTTTTCTGTCTTTTCCTCTGTTTAGTTAAAATTCTTTCACTTCATGTAGGAATCTGTCTCCCTGCTTCAGTTTTTTCTGTTGTTGCCCCAGGCTTTTGTATTATAAGTGTGAACACCCATTAGTCATGTGGACAACTATGATATGGAGTAATTAACACAATGAAGAATAACATAAAATCAAGCAAATGTACATAGTTGTGACCTTTTAACAATAGATGTGGTTAAGTTGTTGATCTGTTGAGCTCCAATGAGCTCTTTTAAATTATCTATACATGCAGATGCCAGTGTGTCTGAGTTCCTAGTAATGCTGCATCTAAACTGGGTTTCAATTTGTAAGTACCAGGAGCCTTTTATCAGTAGCTGAACAAAGCAGTGAGAGAGATCAGCAGATTCAAAGACATGGTTTTGGTGTTTGCAAAACAGCCTCCCCTCCCTGTCTGGCTCAGCTTGTCCACAGACAGACAGCAGGCTGAGGGGCCGCAGAACAGAACGTGACTGTTGAAGTGAAACGTATTAGTTGGGTTGACAACAGTTATATTTGTTAGTATACATAGGACTAGGTGATAAGTCAATTTCTCAAACTGCTTCATGATGCCTACGCTGTAAATAAAGAGACATGAAATTGACCATATAAGTGTAATTAATGCACAGTTGACTGGTATTTACAGATTTTTCTAGAGGCTGCAAAAATTAAGTGCAGTTTACTGTCACTAAAGACAGCAATGAATTGAATTACAACTAAAGGTGAGCTAGACGTGAGCTAGTGTGTCTCAGGTGCTCTTGCTCTTCTTTGCTGGAGTGCTGCGTCGCTCTCTGCAATGAATGAAGGTGCTGTGTTTTTTTTTTCCACAATATGCCAATGACAGTCTGAACACACAACGAATATGGTTGTTTTTTTTAGTAACTGTATCCTACTAACAAATACTGTAGTGTGTAGCATAAACCTGATTAAAAATGTATCCCATTTAGAATAGGTTTTAGTCATTGTAACTATGGCTATTTTCAGCACAGTTCTGGAGCTTCTACATTAGAGCACGACTGTGATTGTGAGCAGAGTTCATTTAGAAGCGACTGTTTGTGAATTTTATAGCAAGTTAATAGGATGTTGTTGAACTTTGTTCTTTTGGAGCAGAATCAGTCTATTAATACTCTGACTCAGTGTTTGGATTATGTTTGGGCTTATGGGGTGGGACATATCAAAGTTTCTTCAGCTTTTCGTCCAGACAGATTTGAGAAATCACAAATCCTGTCCTCTAATTTGACTCCTCTGTGACACAGAGCTCCATTGGATTTTAAAAGCTTTTAAAAACACAATCAGTGAGCCACACTGTGGCTTGGGTCTTTCACAAGATGTCTTGACAACATGAGAAATACAGCAAACTGCCAGCCTTATCCTTTCCTGTGCTCTCAGTGTCTGGGTCTGTGAGCCACACACACACACACACCCTCTGAGGGAAGAAGGACTTAATCGTGATGAACTTGAAAACTGGTCTTGCATGAAAACATTTTTTTGACTATGTGTAGTTTTGTGTATGTGGGTTGTGGTGTGACTCCAGTGATACTACTGCCTCTGCTATTAATAAGCGAGTGTCCTGTTAAAGGAAAATGTTCTCATTGTGATTGAGTGTGTAATTTCTTCTTTTTCTTCTGCATTATTCACTACACTCTCTGCAGTTCTGGGTGAAGTGTGCCTGAGGGAATGTTATACTGATTATTCTTCATCAGGTCTAACATGTGGCCTTGGTCAGTGTGTTGATGTGCATCAAGTCTTTTTCTATAGCTCAAGTCATTTCCTTGTGGAATTATGGTTTGCGTTGAAATGCAGTGATAGTCACAAATTCAATTCAATTCAACTTTATTTATATAGCGCCAAATCACAACACAAGTCATCTCAAGGCAAGGTTTAAGACCTTACACATTATATAAATATATACAGAATAATGTAGAAAACCCAACAGTCCCACTTGAGCAAGCACTAGGCAACAGTGGAGAGAAAAAACTCCCTTTAACGGAAGAAACCTCCAGCAGAACCAGGCTGAACAAACACCTGTTCTGTTTGTTTTTTCATCCACTGACGTCCTATGCAGGTTCCAGGTGATGTTCATGCACACTAGAGTTTACACCTGTGATTGTTTAGAATCTGTAGAGTTTAAAAAGATATTGCAGCTAGTTCTGGGCGGTATACCGGTTCATACCGAAACCCGGTTTTTATTTTTGTTATGATATGGATTTTTCTTATACCGCAATACCGGTTTAAATAGCCTAAACAACGTTTGGAGCGTAGCACAGCGGGAAACTGTTTAAGGGGGGACCTTTTTCACTGCTACACCACTAAACACGGAGTACCTGCGTTAGTGGAAGTATTGAGCGGTGAAAATGAACAGAGAAGCTGTAGCAGACGATGAAGTTGAACATTACGACACGGAAGGAATTTTGCTTGTCTGTTGTCTGGAGATACTTTGGTTTTAAAAGCTCGGACGTGGACCCAACAACTATTTACTGCAAATGCTGACGAGCTAAAGTTGTCATCGGAGGTGGCAACACTAGCAATTTGCTGCACAACCTTAGCCCCAAACATACTGTAAAGTTCCAAGAATGTATGAAACTAAGATCAGCATCCTCCACATCCACAGGCAAAACTGAAAAAGCTCCACTTTTCCCAGTCAGACGTCACTTGTAGACGTGTTTGCTAGTGCTTCTCTTACAGTAGGTTTACAGCGTTGTTGATGTAATGACAAATTTACAGATTTTGTACACCACCCTGGGAGCGTTTAAAAGATGCAGAGGTGCATTGTAAACGCACGATCATGTAGACACAGAAATGACATGTCTTCGGGTAAATAAGATAAATAACATTAAGGCTGTTAAGTTAGTTTAATAAAAGGACCACATACAGATCTGTTCTATAGGAAAGCTAACCTAAAATGACTTCTGTTGTGATCTGGCGCTCTTCTCTCAATCAGTGGAAAATATGATTAACACAAACTCATGCATGGGGAAAAATACCGTTGAATACTGTGAAACCGTCATAATTTTGAAAAATACAGTGATATAGAATTTTGGTGATACCGCCCAGCTCTAATTGCAGCTTTGCATTCTGTTTGTGTTCTTGAAAATGATTAGTTGTTGAGCCCTGTTCCTGCTTTAAAGTGAACCATGTCGTTCTTGTGTTCCTCTCTAAGCTCTCAGGAAAACGGCTCGTTGGATACCAGTGGCTGCGTGTCCAGCATCGAGAAGCAGCACGTTTCATCAAACTCTCAAAACTTCTCTGTGGATATTCGGATGCCTGGTGTTGTCCCGACTAAGGTGAGCCTGTTTCCCAAAGGGACGCATCTGTTGACTTTAATGGTTGTGACACACCAAGCTGATATCAAAGGACTGCAGGCAAATTAGACAAACTGTTGAGTCTGTAGTCATCATTCAAACTATAGATACACAAAATATAAACAAAGCAGCATTTGATTATGTCCACAGCATTCTCTCTCTCTCACCACAAATGCTTTATAGCTACTTCTAATCCAGAATATGTCTGATAAGAATTTGCAAATGTCTGTAGGACTTTCAGGTTCATTTCATTTCTCATGAAGTTATTCACTAAGCTGAACAGCCAATCAGTAGGTTTCTCTCACTAATGGGCCCACCACCAATTGAACATATTAAATCTGCTGAAAAGCCACCAACGTGGGCAGAAACTAGTCCGTCAGATGCTCACCAACAGCCTGACATTTGCTGATCTTGATAATTAGTTCTTTATTAAACTAATTTTATTTCCTATGAAATCAGAAACCAGGTGGCATCTGTTTTTTGAGGGAAAATAGAGGATTCTAATATTAATGTTTGACCCCAAAACACTCACAGCAAAAATACAAACTTCTATTTCAGTGCACTTGCAGACCAAAGTCCCATGTGAATACAGACTTGGTATTTTTCAAGTGTGTATTTATATGAAGAACTAGTTTTTATATTATTATAATTCTGTGTTAGAACTTATGAAGTCTCACCTGCATTTCATCTGGAGGCAAATATGGAACTTGTTTAGTTCATATTTTCATTTTCTATCTCTAAATGTCAGTCTCAGAGGAAAGCATCATAAAATGATGTTGCTGAACTGAACTGAATGGTTTGTTTTTCATTAATGAACACCATTGTGCTCTTTGATGTTTCAGTCGGACAATTATCTGTGCGTGGGAATTCCTGTGCCAACTAGTCGAGATGCATATATTGGTAAGTATTGAGTGATAATTGTACAATGAGTAGTAGTAATGAGTAATATTAGTATGAGACTGTCTTTATGTGTTACTTTATAATATTTGTAGCTCTTCAAACACAGTTTTGCTGTCTTTGGTCCGAGGGGAACACGATGCAGGAGGAAGGAATTAAAGTGTGCTGAGATGCTCAAGGATTCTTCATTAAATATGAAGTATTTAACCAGTCTTTTTTCTCCTCAGTGGACTTCATACCTCATGCCAATATGGACACAGTCCATCACATGCTCCTGTTCGGCTGCCAGACTCCCATCTCTGCCAGCAGCTACTGGTAATATCCAACTCCAGGTCACAGCTCAGTGTTTGCAGTGTCTGAAGTGAGCGTTTTCATTGGTGTGGCAACAAGTTTGTCAGTTTCAGGGTTAATCTGAATAGCATTTTACAGAATTTTAATATATTTTATTTAAACATTTGTAGAATTAAAATGTTAACATTTTATTTTCCCTAATAACAAGTGAACACAGTGGAGCATTTAGCAGCTAAAGAGTTAGATATACACTACTCACAAAAAGTTAGGGATATTCGGCTTTCGGGTGAAATTTCAGGATGAACCTAAAATGCACTAT
>JAUMHL010000015.1:22157796-22168058 GCA_032362345.1 Sandelia bainsii
GTGTGAACTTTTTACGTTTTCCATAAATTTCACCCGAAAGCCAAATATCCCTAACTTTTTGTGAGTAGTGTATCTGTCAGTGGCTGGTGGACACCAAAAACAGAACTAAAAAAGTAATAGTCTTAAATTCTGAAATTCATCATGACTCATCATGTTGCTTTATATCTGATGAATGTACAAATAGATATCTGCTTGCTGACATGTTGACACAGGTCAGTGTTTGTGTGTCTGACAGACATTGAGGCAACATTGAGGGAGTTTTTAAGACTACAAAACCACAAAAAAAGCCATAAAAATGCCCATGAAGCACTGAACAGAAAAGTTCCATTAGTTTTTTTGTGAGAATATTATAATAATATTTGTTAAAGGAAACAATTTTAATCAAGACATGGTTAAAAAAAACATTATTTTATTCTTTATTCTTTATTGTTTTTTTGTTTTTTTTATTTTGTTTTATTTATTTTATTAATTTTTTTTTTATTATTTGTTTTGTTTCAACAGAGAGAAAATGCAGAGACATACTGGATGTTACATATTGGCATACACACTGAATTTCTAAACTATCCCCTAGACATAAAACTTAACACTCTACACTTGACAATCCCTTAACACTCCACATGAGTAACAACCATCTGTATGGGCCCTAGTTGTCACCTCATCATGTTGGCAGACATGTAGGGTGGCTCATTCCTTGTGCACAGAGGACCAGGAAATTTCCCCATTTTTCGACATCTGTGTTCGTCCCCCTGCAAGCAGATTGATTGGCTCTGGCTTCTTGGCTGGCTGATGTTCTCTCTCTCACCCTCTTCATAAAATTCACTGTCAGACTCCAAACTGACAAAAGACACGATCCTCATTTTCAGAATATTCGTCACCGTCCAAAATTGCTTGTTTGTCAGCCCAAATCAGCCATGCCTCTTGTCTTAATGATCAGTGAAGATAAGGAGTCAAAGAGGCGTAGTGTTCCTCACATAATTTGCAGTGTGAAACCATATTGTACAGGTTGCCACAAGACAGAGAGTAAACACTCTAAGGGAGGAAAAAGAGAACAAAGAGTTTCTCATGCTTGAAATCTAACATTGTTGCAGTCTATTGCCTGTTAGTGATTAGTTTACCACCTCGGTGTGTGTGTTTGTTATGAGTAGTAGAAGGAGACACTTCAGAAATGTGCAGGGATGTGGTGCTTTGGTGTCGTGGTGTGGGGGTGACAAAAATACTATGGTGTCATGTCCTTTTTGTTTTAGTAAACACGGAAAATGGAGTTGTTATTGTAATGTTATAACATGCATACGCACCCACAAACTGTGGAACTGCTCTGACTATGACAATTTAAAGCTGGTCAAGTTGCACTTAGTTTACTAGCATGACCTGAATGAACAAAAATCTCCATATTCACAGTCACAAATAATACACGCTGTATTCCCATCCGTTTATAGGACAATCCTGTGATATGGAAGTGTCTGGATGTGTGCCTTGCATCCAAACATTATACCAAATCGCTTTAGTAGAGACAGGTGTTTGTGTTGTTCTTTTGTGTTTTACCATCTGGTGATACTGAAACAAAGTGTAACAGATTTTGTTATTTTTGTCCCCAGGGACTGTGGCAGTGTACAAGGCACTTGTGAGGATGACGCCTCCATTATGTATGCCTGGGCTCGGAATGCACCACCAACTAAATTACCCAAAGGTTTGTCTCTCAAAGGGTTGTTTCACAATTACACATTTATTCACTGACCTCTGGAGAGTTTCACAGATTTCTTTTCCTCCACAAATACAGTGGTGGTAAATGAAATTTATTTTCTGGCTTCTTTTTTGGAAACGTATCATGTCTTTCAAGAATCAGTGACCCTGTTACTCTTTATAATGCACAGACCTCACTAATTACAGTTTTTACAGGGACCACAGTATTTTTGTGTAAAACATATATTTGTGTATGTTTTGTTCCTCAGTTGTTTATGTCTCCGTGGTTTCATGTCTTTCTCCCACATCTGGTCTTCTTTCTGTTGTCTCATCAGATGTTGGCTTTAAAGTTGGAAGAAATTCAGGAATGTCCTACTTTGTGCTGCAGATCCATTATGGGGATATCACTGCTTTCAGAGGTAGGTCCAAATAGATGTAACAATGTTTTTCATTTAGATAATTCAATCTCTGGAAAGATCCTGAAAAGTCGAGTGTTTATTTAATTCCTAAAACTGCAACATGAGGTTTCAATCTGTTGTAAACACTAACAAAGTGCGTCAGTCACCAGGAATGTGTGTATGTTGTGTAATAACTTTTCCCTCTTCTTTAACTGGCATATTTTATTTCTGATATTGTAATAGAATTAGTTTATTTTGGCAGAAAGGAAAAGAGAGCTGTATGTTATGTTACATGGAAAGTAAATTCTTTAATCCTTGTTGTGTAGGGAAACATTGTGAAAACTAATCATCAACTAACTGTTAAGCTGTTAAATTTATTGAGATATTAATCAATCTGTTTGATTGTTTATTTGTCGAACAAGCTACTTCCTGTCTCTCTCAAAAAGCAAAGTCACAGACAGGTTATCTGTAGTAATGTTGTATATTTGGAAGAACAGGGCACTACACATACTTGAATCTCAAACTTTGAGTTATTAAATTTTCCACAAGACAGCTTTCTACAGTTGGGATGGAGAGGAAAGAGATTTCCATGTAGTTTATTGCTGGGATCAGATCACTGGCACCACTGTACCTAAGTTACAGCCTTATGGAGTCAGTAGCATGGCTGTGGACCTCACCTGATTGTCTTTTTGTTTTGTTGTTCTTAACCATGTAATGTAATCCAATACAACTATATACTGTATATTACAGGGCTCATTCAATTGAAAAAACTAATCAATTGTATTTCTTTTGTCCGGCAGACCATCATAGAGATTGCTCAGGACTGACCTTACAAATGACATCCAAGCCGTAAGTATTTAATTGAAAGCATAAAGTGTTCTGTTGCATATTGAAATAAAAAGTCTCATTGGAGGGCCCTGTGAATTTTTTATCTGTTTTCGTATGCATGAAGGACAGCATGATGTTCAGCTTGTTCCTCCTCAGCACCAGGGGGAATGCACATGTAGATACAGTAGCTTGATGATAAGGAATAGGAAGGAAATGTTACAGGTGAAATCGGTCACAGTTTTGTGCCCACTAACTGTAGCTCTTTGTGCCTGTTCCAAGGCAGCCATTCATTGCTGGGATATACCTGCTCATGTCTGTGGACACAGTCATTCTTCCAGGAAAAAGAGGTATGTTTGTTATATGTATTTAAATTTGTCATCCTCAGAGATTAAACTCCTCTTATAGGCCTATCTGAAAGACTTGTTCATTCACTCTGCCTGATTTACATCTGTTAGGAAATTTGTTTCTTGTTCACTGAACCAGGAAAAAATGTTAATACCGCTTTGTTGCAGAGCTGCTGTACTAATTAGCACTGCTTGTACACCAGAAATCATGAATAACTTAAGCAAAATGGCGGCATGCATACCCAAAGGAAAGGAAATTTCTAAAGAAACAGGACTTTCAGTTTTTATATTTAGATTGATTCATTTCTTTTAGTAAATGTAAGATATCAGTAACAATTAAATTTTAACTGCACTATTAAAATCTGGAAATACATCTCAACTTGGGTGCCTGACGTCCCTCTCATTCACCACCATAAACGTCACACCGTGACTGTTAAAGGGAAGCCGAAATGCTGAAGCTGTGTGGCAACACTTTAAACTGAGCAATGACAAGACAAAAGAAAAGTGTCAAATATGCCATTTGAAACTGGCCTAACAAGGCAGCATAACTAACACGAATTGAAATGGAGCAGTATTTTAGAGACACAACAAAAAGGTCTAAGGGCAGAGAGTGTCATTGTCAAGCCCTCTGACACAAAGTTCACATGTGACTCTTTGAATTTAATTGACTTTGCTTTTAAGTAAATGTGAAGCACTTGAATTTGTGTTGTATATGAAATGTACAATAAAACTTGACTTTACTTGAAAAGTTTACTCTGGCACACAAGTCTGACCAATAAGCAGTTCCACACACCTGCGCTGAGTGAAGCTACAACATATGATAGGACCTACCAGATCACTAGGGATAGCTAATTACAGTAATAATTGTAACATGTCCAAGCTTTTTTGCTACTTTACAAAGTGCAACTGCTTTGACTTTGACATGTAATTTAAATCTAGTCATTTTTTGCTCAGTTTAGTGCCATGAGTCAATGAAAATCTCCACTATAACAAATAATACACACTGTATTCCCGATTGTCTATGGGACAATCCTGTGATATGGAAGTGTCTGGATGTGTGCCTTGCATCCAAACACTACAGAACATTGCTTTAGTAGAGACAGGTGTTAACTGTGGGCACACATATTATTAGAAAAAACACCAGCAATTACCTGAACATTTCTCATGCCAACATTTCTCAGCTTAAACCAATAAACAATTCCACACGTGTGTTGAGAGAAGCCACTGTGCTGACCTATCAGAGCACTGGGGGTAGCTTTGACAAAGGAAGCAAATGCTTTAACCACTAGGGCCAGATTACTAAACGTGCAACATGGCCACACAATATATCTCTACATGAGAAACATAAAAGAGATGATAAAACACCTCATGTTGAAAGAACAAGAAAACTAGAATGTATACATCCACTATAAGGAAGGGGAGAGGTCAAGATCTTAAGTTAGGCCTGTGAAGCTTGTGGCTTTGAGGCTGTACATTATTACAGTATTACTCATAGGTGTCTTTATACAAGGTGGTTATGTGGCATCAAGTTGGGCAAAACAAAACCATAACTATTAATGGACAGGAAACAAGGAAGTTTGCCTCATTAGCTAACCCCACCCCTACAAAACCCTCAATATCCCATTGCTCTTACTGAATATAGAGATCTTTACAACATGCTAACTGGTAGAAGTAAAGAGGAGAGCCCACTCAAACTGATAGGAGCTGCTTTCCTGTGTCTGGAGTCTACAGTCAGTCAACTCCAGAAAAACCTACACACTCATGAAAAAACACACACCAATCAAGAAAGCTCACCTGCAGGCAATTTAATTGAGCCAGGGGCCACACAGTAGACATTTCAGTTTATCCTAAAATTCTAAAAAAGTACTCAAGTTACAGTGGCACTTGAAAGTTTTTGAATAATTTAGAATCTTTTCCCTTTATGCAGAAAGAGAGAAAATTTGAATGGGTTCGTAAACTTTCAAACTCCACTGTGTATGAACGTTTGGAGACGAAGCCCCCATAGTCTCTCTGACAGTTATCTGCAACTGTAGCAAGTTGCTGCAGAATTGTGGCATAATGAAGTATATACATTTAAATCATTTATTATAATTATAATGATTTATTTGTGTACTTTACCAAAATTAATTAGTAGAGATGCCAGGCAGATCCTGAGGATTGGTACTGGAGGGGGTATGGGTATATTTTAAACAATCAGTCTTGGCTAAAGTGGAGATGATCAAATGCTTGTTCTTTAGTTTGACTCTAATGCTGCAGTTCTTCTTCTCTCTGCCTCAGAGGACTGAGCTGCTCACAGATACAGAGTGATTAGAGTCAGGTGTTTCAGTCAATGGGACGACAATCAAGTGTGAGTCTGGGAGGATCTGCCTTATTTAAACAAATCTGAGTCTTCACTATCAACATCTGAAGTTGAAGTTGTTCTGTAAGGGGGAATGGACTAAAATCTCTCGAAGCTGAAGTGCAGGGCTGATAAATAGTTACTGGAAACATTTAGTTTAAGTTATTGCTGCAAAGGGGGTCACTGCAGGCACAAGTCCACATACTTTTGCCGCACAAAGATTGCATAATGTTCCACAATCAATAAAATGACTTGAGTCATAATAAAATGAGAAATAAAGGAAATTCTCAAAGGTTCACAAACTTTTGAGCACTGCTTGTAAGTGTATGCGGTTACATGTGCTTGTTATGCTAATTTTATCTTTTGCTGTCAACAAAAAAGTATTTTATGTAGTGATTGAGTCTTCTTAACTGTGTTCATGCTTGTTTAACAGATGGTTTATACATTGCTTTTACTGTCTACCTTAATGGTATGTTTTATTGCATGTGTGTATAACAAGAAGGGTCATTGTTGACTTCAGGAAATTGGAATCCAAAGTCCATTTCGTTTTTTCCATTGTGGCCCTTACCTGCTGTCCACTCTGTCAGTGTGAGGAGCTCAGGGTCCAGCCTTGTGGAAACCCACATCAACACACAGAGTAGAAGAGAAAGAGGAAAGACAGAGAGGCTCCACACAGAAGACCCAGATTTTCAGCTCAAATACAGATGCTGCTGGATGCATAAAATGACAGAGGGGACAGAAACAGTACAGGCTGTACAGTGATCACTACTTGGGCCCACAATAACCTTTTTATTTTTCTTTGTTAGTTACAAATGCAGACATCGCCTGTGATTATGCATCATATCCCATCTATCCATTTGCCTTCAGGACCCACACACACCGCCTTGGTGAGTCATAACAGAACATGCAGCAGTTCTTTTCAGAGTAACCTTTATCAGTATCTATGGTAGTCTGGATGATGGTTTCTGTTACAGGTAAAGTGGTCAGTGGCTATAGAATCAGAGATGGGAAGTGGACCCTGATTGGAAGACAGTCCCCTCAGTTGCCACAGGTATGTGCACCAGAAACCAATTAAAATTTGACATTTTCAAAGGGGTGTGTAAGTGTGATGTCCATGTTCTGGCTTTAGTATGAGTAGAAGTGTGTCTTTGTTAGCAGTCTATGTCCCGTCAAGGGCACGCAGAAACTATATCAGGGCCTTAACAGCATACCTGCACTGGTGGTGTAGCATGGAGAGAGAAAAGAAGAGAAACAACAAGCACCAAACAAAACATTAGCTTGGTAGGACCAACATACAGGATGTCGAGGTACATCCTGGACAGCCAACATCTAGAGGAAGACTTGATGCTTTGCTAACATATGCCAACATTAATTTGACATAATCTATTGTATGATAGCAACATTAAAAAATACACACTACATAACATGACATTAATATCTACAGCACTAAATGTTGAACTGTCTTAGCTTCAGAAATGTCAGCGTGCAACTGCATTTTCATAATTTGTCTGAATTGTTATTTGCGTCTTCAGTTCCAAATCTGTGCATTCATTTAGTTTATAAAACCAGTGTCAGATGACAGAGACACAACTTTACTGAATGTAAGAAACTCCTTGTTAACAGTAGAGAAACAGGTCGAGCAGCTAATATTTTAGGTAATTGAGCAAACTGTTTCACTGATCAACAGTGACTGTGATTCCACAGATGCTGCAGGTGTCACTAAGTAAGACTTAGTTTTTATTCCTTAACAAAAAACATTTCGTTATAGCACTTGTTTTCAAAGGATACTTTTTATTTAGCTATAGTTATCTCTGAAATTAGCACTGCAAGTAAGGTGCTACATGCTGACATATCTTTCAGCAAGAATGTGAATAAATGTTGTTTTAACAACCATAGAGCAGTACTCTGTTATTCTAGTATGTATTTCTCATTACAATCAATGTAAACTGAAACATACAGCAGAGCTCTATCCACCCAGCCTCCGTGCTGGTGAACACGGTATCTCAAGAGTACTGTGAGCTGTGACATTTCTTAACATTTGGCACAAACTTCCACTTGGACTCAAGGATGAACTGATTAGATTTTGATGGTCAAAGGTTCAGGGCACATTAAGTATGTGAATTCCTGTGAATGCATTATCTCAGGAACACCTTCAAGCAATTTCTTCAAATTTGGCTCAAACGTCCACTTGGACTCAACGATGAACTGATTACACTTTGATGGTCAAGGGTCAAGGTTAATATGACTGCACATCTGTACCATCTTGTAAACATGATATAATAAGAATGCCTTTGAAAGAATGTCTACAAATTTGGCACAACTGTCCACTGACTCAAGGGTGAACTGGTTAGAGTTTGGTTTGGATTTTCA
Source organism: Sandelia bainsii (assembly GCA_032362345.1). Classification (NCBI taxonomy): domain Eukaryota; kingdom Metazoa; phylum Chordata; class Actinopteri; order Anabantiformes; family Anabantidae; genus Sandelia; species Sandelia bainsii. Next base: position 22,165,755 of record JAUMHL010000015.1, read on the forward strand.
TTACATCTGACACAAACGTCCACTTCAACTCATGCATAAACTTAGAATAGGAGTCTGGACAGACATACATGTAAACTACAACTTCACTGGTTGGCAGAGGCATACAATCACAATCCAGTAATTCTAGTTTTTTGGTTCTAGGTTTTTGCCTTAAGAGCAAGGCTTAAGGTGCAGTTAGCTTATTCTACCAGCACTGTATTAAGTGTTTCTTGCATGTGTCTTGTGTTATTCCAGTACATGACGTCCCAAATCAAAGTATGTGTAATTTTCTGAAAGCTTGTTTTCTTTTCTCTAAGAAGTTAATGATTATCAGGTTTGATGTACTCAATATTGTGACTAATACATTTAAATTCAATCAACAGTATATCAGTCACAAGAATTTATCAAGTTCAGTTTGCTCCTTGTTCAGCCATGAATGTCTTTGCTCTCCAGGCCTTCTATCCTGCCAACAAAGAGGCAAGTGTAGAGTATGGTGACATTGTTGCTTCCAGATGTATGTTTACTGGTGAGGGCAGAACCTCCAATACTTACATCGGGTGAGTTCCGTCATTAAACCCAATGCCTCTAATGTTACACCACTTTATAGACTACCTTTATTCCAGTCATGGTCTGTTTTCCTCTGCCACACCTTATGTTTCTTCACTTGTTTGTCTGGTTGAGTGTTTAAAAAAATACAAGGATTAATGTTGATTGTGTGTTGTTGCAGTTACCATGAGATAATGAAATAAAGTTGTCTGAACAAAGACACAGACATCTTTGCACATGTAGAGGCATGACTGGATTTTTGAGACACAATAAAGATCTGTGAGGGGTTGACCAATATGATAATAATAAATGGGTAGATATTCATTATTTACAGTAGCACATACCATAAAGAATCGTTCTGCCATTGTCATGGAGTTCAGATAGATGGTGCTAATGGTCACTCTGCATTAGTGCAGTAGGGAGGCAGACAGTATAGCAATGAAATCTGGGCTGTTATGAGCTGTCCAGTGACAGCAGCATGTCTGCAAGACTGTTAAATGTGCAACATGACTAAATGTGCACTGGTGAAAGAAGGGTTTAAAATTATGACTGTAGTTGACCTGCTTCTCCAGAACTCCTCCAGATGACATCATCTGAACTGAAAAAATAATCCAAATGGTTCTATGTGAGGCTAGAAGATAGTTTACTATAGTTAGGACAGATGGAATCTTAATACCACGCATCTACTGTACAGGAAGCAAGTTGATACACATTACATAAACATCATCTGCCTTTTTGCATAGATATAGTCATGTATTTGTCCCATGATGTGTTTCTGTTCTGTCTACAGTGGTACCTCTGCTGATGAGATGTGCAACTTCTATATAATGTACTACATGGACAGTAAACATGCAATCCCCTACATGAACTGCATGGAGACAGGCCCCAAAGGGCTCTTTCAACATATTCCAGCTGAAGCCAATGTTCCCATCACCGTCAGTCCAGACCAAATGAACTCTATGATGCATATGGGGCACTCAGCAGGTACAAAGCATCAAGTAATTTTTGTGTTGTAAACCTCTAACTCAAAGTTAGTTAAATAATTTATTTATTTTTCTGTAAAACGTAGATTATGCTCATTATTCATGTTAACTCTATGTGTGCCTCTTTGTCCTGTTTAATTTAGCTTTAATCATTTACACTTTTCAAGAACAATGTGTCTAACTGAACATTTTTACCCCCTAAAGATCGTCAGGATAACACATTGCCAGTGGAGTCAGACAAAGCAGAGCCATTTCTGGATCAGGGTGAGTTCAAGGACAATGAGCAGCACCACTGTGAGACTACAGCTATACTAGATACAGTAGCTCTCTATTTATGTATTGTCCTGAATTTGAACTCTGCTTCTTTCCACAACAAAACCCCTGCCTGGGAATAAAACTGAATCTAGATTTAATTCCAATTATCTTAATATAAAATGGGTATACTGTATATATGATATACTGTGATCATGTCAATAATTAGTAGTAATAACATTATCATAACTGTCATTATCTACCACACTGTCACTTCTACAATGATCACCATATAATGTGAAAAAAAAAAGAAAAAAGGAATAGTTAGAAAGTTCAAAGATACACCATCTGAGTAGATGGGCAGCTTGGACACATCGTCAGTGTAGAACCGAGGGTCATCGGGTGTTTCGGGTCTTTGATCTTCAGACACCCTCACCTGGGCGACCAAGCCGGGGATGATTCAATTAAATTCAACATTATTTATATAGCGCCAAATCACAACATAAGTCATCTCAAGGCACTTTACAGTGTAAGGTTTAAGACC
>JAUMHL010000015.1:22172377-22184995 GCA_032362345.1 Sandelia bainsii
TTATAGTGCATTTTAGGTTCATCCTGAAATTTCACCCGAAAGCCGAATATCCCTAACTTTTTGTGAGTAGTGTACGTAGCAAAAATAAAGCCCTGGTGTAGAAAGCTTCCCTCAGGCAGCTTTATAATGCTAAGGAGGAAGAAGTAGGGGCAAGGCAAGCTTGCTTGTCCTCTAAGCATGCTTAGTACAAGGAGAATTTTTGGCACTTTAATGTGGATGGATTTAAATGCATAAACAAGCTGAAATGCCTGACATTTTAGAATGTACCTGGCTTTTTGTGGCCTCATGCAGTTTCAACTGAGCCCTATTCCCTGTCAGCAGAGACAGAAGATTAAATGTACTCTCATTGGAATAGTCCTTTAAATTGAAAAAGTATGTATAAAAGCCAAAGCAGTTTAGTACCAATGCCTACTCAGCCCTATTCAAATGTAAGCCATAAAAAATCATGAAAAACCTGGAACATTTTAGGAATCTGTTAGCATTTACTGAGTGTGTGTTTGTGTGCCTCACACTTTTCATGGGTTGAGTTGTTACCTTGAATAATGTTTTTTTTCTAAAGACCAGCACACTGTAGAGCATGTTATGAATGTGATTTGGTTGTGATGATTGATCAGGCTTAGTTGGTTGGTGCTAGTCTGTCTTAATTGATTTGAAAATCATGTGTACTGTATAAAGATTGTTGTCTTAAGACTAATTAAGAGCAACTTGCTGTTGCCGCCAGTCGTTCTTATAAAGATTTTTTAAAACATGTTTAATAAGAATGGTTGACAGTCCCCACAGCTTTACCTGAAGTTAGCTTCATTTTTACAAACTTCTGTTTCCCTATGTATGCTCTATTGTCTACACTGTCCATGCCTCTCAGTCCAGGATCTCACCCAAAGTCTGCGCTTTATTCACCTTTGAAGAAGGTGAATTGAGTTTGCTCTTTCAGGCACAGAACATCAGAAAGTCATCAGGGCCACATAGCACTTTCATGTTTAAAACCCTATCCTGACCAGCTGGACCTATCTTCACACAGATCTTCAAAAGAATCCTGCAGCTGCACGAAGACCCCTCTTGCTTTAAACGCTTCACAGTCATCCTGAATGCACTGTTGCTCTGATATATAGGGTTATGATGTCCTTTTTTTTGGCCCACCTGCTTACTAAGCAGGATCAGAGCGAAAAGTGAAAAGGTCATAAGTCAAATTGTTACTTTAAGTGAAGAAGAGCTTTTGCTGTTAAGTCCTGACTGGGCGCAGCAGGACGTTTAGCCATACCTGTGTAGCTTTGGCTCTACATTTGATATGGTCTTCTATATCTTCATCCAAGTGCATTTGTATTACCCTCCATCTTCACCAGTTTCTCAGGCCATGGGGCAAAGAATCATCCTCAATGTGTGTTGCTGCCACTGTTTGGATTTAGTTTGGAGATGAGGAGGAGGTTGTGAGGACGAAGCTGCTACAGCCACTGGGATGGATTGAGTAGTGATAAACCCAACTTGGGTGCTTTGCACAGGGTTGAATATGGTGGTGCGGTGTTTAGTTGCCTCACAGTTAGAGGAACCTGGGTTCAAATCTACTGGCCAGGTGCTTTTCTGTGGGGAATTAGCATGTTCTCTGTGTGCCTGTGTTTCTCCGAGTGCCTGTGTGACTCTAAATATTGCCCATAGGTGAGAATGTGAGTGTGAATGTTTGTCTCTATATGTGCTCTGAGATAGACTGGCGACCTGTCTAGTGTGTACCCTGCTCTTCGCCCCAGTGACAGCTGGGAATGGCTCCAGCATCCCCGACTCCTAACAGGAAAAAGCAGTTAAGATATTGGATGGATGGACTGTTAAACTTTCTTCCACAAGACTGCTACTTAGCAGACCCTTCTTTATGGTTTGGTCATTTCTGTAATCTGTAATAATAACATTGTACTCATTAATTTAATGTCAGATGGGGTATGAGACAAACGGCTTCAGGTAGTCCAGTTGCAAAAAATTTGGAATCCAAGTTGGAAAAACTGAAAAACTACTTTCATAGCTGCCAGTGAGTTAAAAAGTAAGCTTACCTCAAAGACATATGCTTGTACCTACATAATTTGCATTGACTAAATTATACCTTTTTTTTACATTGTTACATTTTGTTTTACAAATTATGTATGTCTGTACATACCTACAGCTCTGAACTACACTAGAAATGTGGCTACAGAAGAACATAATTATAACCTGGCCCTTAGAGCTATTATGTACGAATTTTTATAAAACTCCAATAACACAAATTCAAATATATTTTTTTGTTATTTGGGAGATCCAGTATGCCAGTAGCAAAAAACAAGTTACATTTTCCGAGTAATGTGTCAATGCAGTTCTTGTCATTGAGGGCATGTTGACTCATTGCAACATTGTGTTTGTGTGTGAACTTTTCCATTGTCACCCAGGTGGGTTTAATTTGATCCAGATATACATTAAATTAACATGAAAAACAAAAGATATCTTTATAAAGCCGTGATTGTTAAGCTTGTGAATGGGATAGGTTAAGTTCTTGTTTTAACTTCTGGACTTGTGTCTCTGTGTGTCTGTATGTGGAGTAGATAACCATTTGGAGCAGGTGTCAGTGTGGCCACAGAGTTCGCTCCAGCTGGGACAGGTGTCAGGACTTGCCCTCAACTCAGATTCCAACTTGGTGATTTTTCACAGAGGTGACCACCACTGGGGGGCCACGTAAGTTGCTTTCACTCATGTTACATCTGTTGTCTGTTGGTACAGAGTGTCTGTCAGTCCTCGAATCTGAGAAATCTTAATGAATAATGTTTCAGTGTAATGTAATTTGTTGTTACCTCCACAACTTTTTAGCCCACATTTTGTCTTTAAAATGATTCACTGGGACATATGGGTATTTTTTATTTATCATAGCTCATGAGCTGTTTTCATATGCTGTTTTGTGTGCCTCAGTACATTAACCTATATTTCCATATTAACAAAATAACAATTGCAGCTAACCCTACTACTGATTACAAAAAAACTATTAACAAATCTTCCATCAGTATAGCCAAAATTATGTGGGTTACAGCTAGGGGCATTTAATGAGAAGCACAAAAGTAGACCAAATAAATGTGAAAAATTGCTACACCCCCGCTATGGACCTGCCATTCAAAACAGCCATCTTTCTTTATTTTTCAGCTCCTTTAACAGCCAGGCTAGATACCAGCAGAGGTCCCTTGGTCCCATCCAGCAGTCTACAATTTTGGTTGTGGACCCTGCGAAAGGCAACATACTAAAGGCCTCTGGCAGAAACATGTACATTACAGTGTGGTTTAGTCTTTTTTGTAATGAAGAAGAACATTGAGCAGAGACTTTTTGCTTTACAACCAGAGTGAACGCTGTTTTGTAATGATGCATTTTTCTGATGTTGCAGGTTTTACTTACCTCATGGAATTACTACAGACAAGGAGAACAATTACTGGGTCACTGATGTAGCTCTTCATCAGGTATCTATTCTAACCTGAGTGTTAAAAGTGTTTTCCAGCAAGAGAACGAGGCCAGAAACCAAAGCTTAAGGTTTCAAGACAACAATGTTAATGTTTTGGAAGGGATGAGCCCAGACCTCAATCCAACTGACATTTTGTGGCTGGACTTGAAAAGAGCTGTTCACTCACGATCCCCATGTAACCTGACAGAGTGTGAGCAGTTTTGCAAAGAAGAATGGGGGGAAAAAGTTCCTACTTTGTTATGAAAGAATCTTTTTCGGATATTTATTGCCAAAAAATATAAATTAAACTGACCATAATTCAATGTTAAAAATAAATGGTGTAAACTTCCAGGGGGGGGCGGGGGTTCACACTGAGAACAGACTGAGGTTTAAAACACACCTGAAGTCCATAAACGCATGATACAACTGGACCGGTGAAGGGTCTCCCATCATGTGCATTTTTTAGGTGTTAAAAGTGAGCAGCGACGGCACAGACAGAACCCTGCTGGCACTGGGAGAGGCTTTCACACCAGGAAGTGACAGCAGCCACTTCTGCCAGCCCACCGACGTGGTAGTAGACACAGAGACCGGGAACATCTTTGTGTCTGATGGCTACTGCAATGCCAGGATACTGAAGTTCTCTGCTGATGGCAAATATCTGTCTGAGTGGGGTGCAGGTTAGAACAAATCTACACACATTAATACTATACAGGGGGAAATATAAACATGCAGAGGAAAAGACCATATTACTTCCATACTAAGCACACACGTCTGTCCTTCAACAAGCAGCTAAGCTAAGCACATAGTTTTTTTACAGAAATTTGGCTACACTTTTCAAATTTCTTTCACTGTGTTATTTTATATTTGGTAACACTGCTGCTGTCATTCAGTAGACTGATCACTGGAGAGCGTCTGCTCAAATTAATCTCTCTCATCTTTTTTTTTATTCCTGACTGAAGGTTCGTCTGACAGGAGGAGACGCGTACCGTTCCAGATCCCACACAGCCTGGCGTTCCTTCCTGACAGACGGGAAGTCTGTGTGGCTGACAGAGAGAATGGACGTATTCAGTGCTTCATAGCTGAAACTGGCGAGTTCATTAAGGAAATAAAGAGAGAGGAATTTGGAGGGGAGGTGTTTGCCATCACCTACAGCCCTGCTGGAGGTGAGATGACTGACCTGGCCAGGGATCTTCATCTTGTCCCCTTGTCTCTATTTATTTTTCTTGTTGCTTAGTTATAATGTGAACTATTTAAACATTGTGTTTATCAGGTGTCCTGTTAGAAATCTATTTTCCTCTAATTATAGAGACACTCCGTTATGGTTATATTGTGTGAACATAAGGGTTTAACAATTGTTTGCTTTTGTGTTTGTGTGTGCATTAAGGCGGCTTGATCTTCGCAGTAAATGGGGAATCTCCATATCGCTCAGCTCCACTTAGAGGTTTTGTAATAAATTATTCAACCAAGGATATTCTGGATACCTTCAGCCCAAGCACAAAGGTAAACACAGACAGGTGATCTCACTCACTCCTGTCATATATAGAACAATGCAAACCATGAGCTTACACACATTGGACATAAAATGTGATCTGATCTTCAGCTACGTCACAAATACAACACAATGTGCTTAAGTTAATAACAAACAAACAGAATTACATTTACTTATTTAATTGTTTTCAATCAAAGCTAATTGGAGTCACATTTTATGACAAATTAATGTAGAAAATCAGATTCTCGCTATTGTCTACTGAAACACCAGTGTAGGCTGTGCATGTTGAATGATGATGATGAAAATCTAAAATACTATCTTTTTACCCTCTCCCCAGGGGTGAATTATCCTCACAGAATTTACATAACCTTGCATTTGTTGCATTGTAAACCATGTACCCAAACAACTCAAAAGTGTTATGCTTCTGTAATAATTCCCTGTGGTCACTTTTATTGTATTGCCCATCCAGTTCTCAGTCTTCAGGGATAACACCTCACTCTGACATCTCCTTGTATGGGAGCAATAAACATTTTTGTGGTGCTTTGAATACCTTTATTCAAGACACAATCTTTTCCAACAGCTTTTGTTTTTTTATTTTAAGAGACCCTTCTTAATGTCTTGCAGTGTGGCCGTTTTTAATAGCTCACTTATAGAGAACTAGTTTATGACATCCTGTGGTCTTCCTGAAGTCATAGAACTGTTTGTTGTCTGACTAGCAGGCGAGGCACCAAGCAATTCCAAATATTTATCTAGTGTATGAGTTAGAGATTGCTAATGGAGACAGAGTTCCCCTCCGGTCTTAACTTGTTGCCTAACTTCAGACATACACTGTATGCTGTGATCAACTGCAAACCGGCCGTTTTGGGTAGTACTGAAAGCTTTTTGTTGCCTAGACATTTGCATTAAACTGTATTTTCCTTCATTTGCAGGAGTTCAAAATGCCTCATGACATAGTGGAAACCAGGGATGGCAGCGTCTTTGTTGGAGATGTTGGCAGTAAATCAGTCTTCAAGTTTACCACTGAGAGTAAGCCGAGCTTCAGTCAGAGTCAAACCATTAAATGTTGTCATGCACAGAATCCAACTTGCACACATTAAGTAAAGTCCTCAAATAAACTGTAGGTGTCTATGCTCCTTTATATTTTTGACTCTGGAGCAGAACAGTATGTACCTGTAATTGAACTTTGCAGTGTATTAAGCCGTGTTCACTACTGTATTTAAAATTACCTTCATTTTTCCATTTGAATTTTCCAGAGTTACATCGCTCTGTCAAGAAAGCTGGAATCGAGGTTCAAGAACTTGAAGGTGAGTATTGTTGACTTTTATGGCCAAGATATCAAAGACCTAGAGGGGACTGAAACCAACTGTTGTGTTGCCTAATGTTGGCAAAAAGTGCCACTAGAAGATAAGTCTCTATACCAGCAGGTGGTGGTAATCTCTGTTTGTCATTCAGAAAGACTTGGGACTGTATTGTCACTAGTTTCACAGTACTCTCACTCAGTACTGACGGTTTAGAGCTACTTATAATCAAGAATACGTCTGATAAGAAGTTGTAAATGGGACTTAGGTCCACTTCTCTTCTCGAGCAGTAAAAAGCTGAGCTGAACAGCCAATCAGAGTGGTCTCTCTCATCCATGGGTCAGTCGCCGAACATGCTGAATCAGCTGAAAAGCCACTGAGCTAGTGCTAACAGTGGAGGACAAACCACAAAAACTAGCCTGACACTCACCGACGACTTGACCAGTGTGTGATGGTTCTCACAGAGTCAGATATCAGATGATTTTATGCTCACCACACTTTACACAGTGGGGGTGGGAATTCAAATGAGGAAGTGCAAAGTTGGTTGCTTGTATTTGTTGAATAGACATGAACAACAGATACAGTACCAGGGAGACAGTCAGTGTCATGGACCTGGAGTGGGAGACCAGAGAACGATTAAGTTTCAGATACACAGACTTGTCAGCTCGACAGGGTGAGAAAAGATTTCCTAACTTTAAAAATGCCTAGTGGCAGTATAGTATAAGGTGGCCAGATGTCAAAAGGTTTGATTTGAAGTATTCTTATATTAGATTTAAAAAAAATAATGAGAAAAGCTAATGTTGTTGTGACTGGGAGTGGAGATGGCACTCAGTGAGTTACATGTTGACACACTGTCATGAAAAACCCCAAAAAAACAAAGACCCACAACATTTCAGTCTCTGTGCAGAAATGGAGACGTTTGTCCAGACTAAGTTGAAGCCGGAGCACATGTCGAAGACAGAGGCCATTCCAAAGAAGCAGCCTGTGGATCAACAGCCTCACCCACAGGAAGGGGCAGAGAAGGAGGAGGACAAGAAGAAGACTGCAGCAAAGGCAAACAGAGTGTCGGGTGTGCTCCCAGTCATCATCACCACACTGCTGCTCATCCCTCTGCTGCTGGTCATCTCCGTAGGACTCTTTATCTGCTGGAGAAGAAACAGTATGTACTGTATGACAATAAGACCATGGCCAGTGCACAGATACAGTATGACTAGCTTTAAAGTAGAAAGTTTTTTCAAAATGCCATAAACTAACTAACGTCAGGCTGTATGAAGTCTATGATTGGCCGTCTGTTTTGGGCTTCTACACATACAGCGTCCCTCCCACCCTCTCAGGTTAGCTGCCACTGTTAGCCTGAGAGAGTTTCTGCAGGAATATTAACCTCAGCAGGTTATTTTCATTTTTATTTGCTCATTTTGACTTAACTAATATGACAGCAGCAGCAGTAAACATGCAGCTCTGAATGCAGAGCTGCTCAGCTGTTACACATATCTAAACTGAAGCCTAGTCTGCACTGTAAGTTAGGTAATGAAAAAAATAATCAAGATAAATATTATATTATAAAACATGTCAGGATATGTTTCACCTTGGCACTGAGAAGGTCCAGAGACAGCCTGATTCTTCAAGTGAAAAGGCAGACGGAGAAAGAGAGATACAAAGAAATGGATGAGCAGATGGAGAAAAATACAAAGTGAAGAAAGTTAGAGGAAGTAGAGCCAGCTTTTAAAATTAAGCAGTCTTATGTGAAAATCATCAGATGTGTGTTTTGAAATAATAGAGAAATGACATCTAAAGGAAGTTGCCTCTTTTGGTTCAGAGTGCTTTACTGGGCAAAACTCATAGCAGCTGCAGCAAAGTGAAGCGACTAAATCACATAGTACTAATAGTAGATAAAGTAAGATGTCAATTTAAGATTTAACAGAAAGAGATTACTGTAAAAATAGCACATTGTCCTCTAGACTGAAAGCTTTTTCTAAAAAGAGGAAAGCTGACAACATGAGACACTCTTATGCTCTATACGCTCTGTTGCTTTCTTGTGTTTTGTAACATTAACGTTTGCTCAGTGTTCAGCTAAATAATCTAAGTATTTTTGAATATTTGCAGGGCGATTTGAGGTGAAAAGTGAGCCCAGCTCAGTGGGAGGACTTCTAGGAAAAATAAGAGGTAAGTCATTTATTACTTTGTTAATAAATAAGTATTTAGTATTGAGTTCAGATTACCCTGAATAATTCTTCCATCACCACAGTGGGTTGTGAAACATGTGGATGTAAATTTGTTTTCTATTTTCAACTGTTTTAATTAAATACCACTGTGGAGCATCCTTTGCATCTGACTTAAAAGCATGCAGCAGCAGCATTTTGGATTAAATACACACAAAGCTACTAAATAGCACAGCTCAAGCTCTGCCACAGGCAAAGTGTCCTCTGTAGTGTTACAGAGACATGTCTAGAGAACAGATAACTTACATCAATATGCAATAAGTTTTGTTTTGTTTTGTTTTTTTAGTTTTTTTATTGCCCTCGATTTTACATACGGCTAATATAGAGCTGAAAATCTTGAATATTAGTCTATGTTAAAAGTGTAGGTATCTCGTTGGTGACATGTGATTTTCTCCTCTGTGGCCAGGTAAAGCAGTTGGTAGCTTGAACCTGGGTAACTTCTTTGCATCTCATAAGGGTTACAGTCGTCAGGGCTTTGACCAGCTGAGCACTGAAGGCAGTGATCAAGAGAGGAATGATGAGGACAGTAGCGACTCTGAGAATGAAGAGTACTCTGCTCTGCCGCCTCCTCAGTCCTCCTCCTAGATGCTCTTAGGCCGCCCACCCACTTTCTGCTTACATTGCCAAGATGTATTTTATTCATCACGTGTGTTAATCTTGTGTTAGCTGCCAATCTTATTGTTTATATATTTAAATATATACTGTAAATAACAGTGCAAATAATTTGGTATAATTTAGACATTTAATTTTAATTTTAATTTCACTTCCCCGTGGTCTTAATACAGCCTTGGTGACATGATTCACATATTTGTTTTCCATATATCAGACTGCAGGACAAGTGTTTGAAATATCTGGTGTCAGATTAAGCCTTAAGACACACCTAACCCTGCTAATGGGCTGCGATAATTCTACCTTTTTATTTGTGCAGTTTCCTTTGTTTCAGTGATTTTCTTTAAATAAGTATCAGAAACGAGGGGATCCTATGAAATTCTTTTTTATTGGGAAAAGGTAAAATAAATCTAAGCTCATTGCAGGGTTTTTATTTGAACTCTTTTAACCAAAATAACCAAATTAACCAAACTTCACTGAATGACTTTTTTTAGAGGGGGAATTTCTATGAATGGAATGTGGTCAAGTATTTCACAGTAAGTCAGTTTACATTTACTGTATTGTCAAAGTGACCTGTTAGAAAAACATAAGGGCTCTGTTTTCATGGCAGTACCATCACCAGCTCAAGCAGCACAGCTGGAAGACGGGCGTTAACTGGTGGCAGTGTGAAGAGAGTCACGTGTATTACAGAGGAAGTTAGGACAAATCCCTGCAGCCACCTGAAGGCAGCAAAACAACTGAAGTATTTTTTTTAAATAGTTTTATTTGTACAGTATCAATTATCATCGTGCCTCATGGCGATTGGCTCACACTGTGTGCATCTAGCAACTCTTTGTGCTGCTCACTGTGCTTGCTCCATTAAAACAGAGTCCTTGCCATTTGTTCATTGGTCAACATTTTATTTTACTAACCAGTGTTTTGACTGAGTCAGAACAGAACATTTCAAGAGTAGTTACTAAAATTTTAATTTTTTTCTTGTGATTTTTAAAATAATTTAACAGCACTGAAGTAGTATACAGTATAGACAGTTGAGTTTTACTGGAAAAGTAGTACAGTTACACACAGCAGAATAGGTTGGTCTGTGTTTCAGTTCTGTAACATTTCAGTTTGTAATGTAATGTAATTTTGTGCCTTTTCATGTCTGTATTTTGCCTTTCTTCAGCACCTGCCATTACATAACGTAACACGGGATGGAAACAGCTGCTGCTAGTAGAGCTTAAACTATTTTGATTTCTCCTTTATTCAAGTAAACAGAAAATCAATATTATCATATATATATATTTATATTTATGTGTGAGTGAGTGTGTGTGTCTACAATGCCAATCAAACATTGTTCAACAGCCAAGTCTCAAGCACTGTAACTGTTTATAAAGCAGTGTCACTAACTTGAAACAGTGTAAATTGAAAAGCATCTTCCAACCTAAAGGGAACATGACTGTTTTTACTACTTATATACAAATCATACTGGACAGTGGTGCTTGAAAGTTTCAGAACCCTTTAGAATTTTCTCTATTTCTGCATAAATAAACCAAAACCTACAACATGATCAGATTTTCATTCAGGTTCTAAAACTAGATAACAGGAACCCAATTAAATGAGCAAGACAAATAAACACTGGATTCACAAACATTCAAGCGCCACTGGAATGTCCATTGTTAAATACTTGCTGTACATTTCTGCATTTCTGCATCACCTAATATTGCAATGCTGCAACTAAGAATCATTTTTATTGTTGATTAACCTGGCAGCCAGTAGCCTTGGTCTTGTTTATAAATTGTAAAAATATTGTTGGAAATATGGTTTGGTGGACCAGCAGTCCAAACTTTAATATACTGGCTGCAATAAAACATAAAGAGAAAACTAGAAAATATTTGCATGTGAGAAATTAGAAGCAGTGGATTTTAGCACTTTATCTTAAACAATAATATAAATAAATACTTAAACTAATAATTGCAGGTTCATTTCCTGTTGCACAAATTCTGCTCAATTGTACTTGATCGACCTTCAGCAGGCAAAGCTCAGTGCACCATATGTTAACAATGGGCCAGTCACACCTGGTATGCATGCCACATACCCAAACTATTGCTGCATTTTTATGGATGTGCATCAGCAGCTGTATTATGTAGGACAACATGCATAGGACACTGTGGAAAAGGACTAGGATCAGGATTTTCAGTGGATTTTCTTTTTGTAACACTAATTAGGGATGTGATCAATCATCAGTACATGCAGTCCTGTTTTATACTGGCAACTTGCTTGAGATTTAACTTAAAACACAAAATTGTTAATTAATCATGTATAATTTGATCAATTAATAATTTCTGAAAAGAATGAATGGGATAACAGTACATGGTAGCAGTTATGTTCGCTCATACCTATATACAGCCTGTAGGTTCTCAATCAAATTACGTTATTCAGTGAAATCTGGTTAAAGCAGTCACATGCATACGTTGCCCAAATAACAATTCTGTCTTGAGTATTAGCTAAATCACATCACACACCTCATAAAAATATACATTAAACACGAAGCTGGAAAGTGTGTTGATTTTCTATTAGGAATATTCTGTTTCATCCTGTATTCTCAGGTTTCATTTTGTTTGTTCAGTCTTCAGTCATTCATCTCTTACTCCGAGTTTCATCCAAGTGGGTTTGCCGTGAAGTTTAATGAATGGTTTCTTTAACAGCATGCCATAGAATTTCAGATGTTGCTGTCACATGTGGGCTGTTTGTATTTATTGTGACACTGGTTTTGCTGCAAGAGTACTATTTTCAGTAACTATGTTATTTGTGTAATAAAGTGTCTGCAAAGCATTGAAGCGTTATGGAGTTTGTGGGGTTGGATGACCAAAGATTTTTCTTACAGCAGCTTGTGACACTGTGAAGTGTGTTTATTAAAATCAGTCTTCAGAGTTCCACACACGCTCAGCCACATGGTACATTTACAGTGTCCTGCATTTACGGCCACTTCATACATGATTGATTCATGTAGCAGCATGAAGGGAGCCAGAGCTGGAACTCCCCTCTGTGATTTTTTTGTCTTAAGAGACAAAAAAAATCACAGAGGGAAGTTCCAGCACTAAGGTGCAACACTATAACATTTATACAGCATACTATTCTCCGGGAGAAACATTCCAATGTTCCAATAATGTTGGAATATAGTGATTTGCAAATTATGTAAAACCTGTAATTGACTGAAAATATAGAAAAAGTGAGAAATTTTCATTTCATTCATTATGAATTATCTGCCAGCAACATGTTTAAAGAAATTACAGGAGACCAGGGGAAAAGAATCATGGGAAAATTGTGTAATGTTAAAAAACACACACCTGGTGGAACATCTCACAACTGATGACGTTAATTAGCAACAGGTCAGTACCATGACTGGGTATCAAAAGATCATCCCAGAAAGGCTGAGTGTTTCAGAAGTAAGGCTGGGGCAAGGTGATGCTTGGTGGGATACTGAAGGCCACTGAGGAGCAGAGATGGGTAGAGCAGCCAAAAATTGTACTCAAGTAAGAGTAGCTTTACTTCAAAATAATATTACTCAAGTAGAAGTAAAAAGTAGTCATC
>JAUMHL010000015.1:22185095-22196819 GCA_032362345.1 Sandelia bainsii
GTTGCCATGAGTTTGAATTATTGTGAAATATTGATTATAATTTCATTTGACATGTGTGGACTAGATTTTAATGTCTGTCTGAATTCATACAAACATTTCACAAGGTCTGCTTTAACAGTGAAATCACTATTTTGGATTTACCCTTTGTTTAAAAAAAACATTTTTAACAATACAGAAAAACTCAATAATATTTTGTGAAAATATTTTCAAGTGGTGTAAATGACATCAATACATTGTGTGAGTAATATGTAACTTGTCTTTGCTGAGATAATTTAGATGATCGCTTTTATTTTGTAATTTCCTATTAAAACGGAAGTTTTATTTTGAAAGGACGGTCAACAATCGCAGTACATCCACTGCTAAAAAGTAAACAAGGGAGAAACGGTAAAGGAGATAAAAAGAAGGTGTTAAGTCAGACAAAACTCTGTTTATATTTAGCATTTAAATACAGTCCTACATGGTTTTAATTTGTTCTCTTGTCCTTTATTTGCTTTCTTCTAGCTCTTACACTGGTTGGTTTGACAGCAAGTTATGTGCATGTGAAACAACAACAAAAAAGAACAGCTCCAAACCGGAACTCAGCTCCCATCGCTCTTGTTAAAGCGCCGTTCAATAGATTTGGTTCATTCGTGAATGTGACAACTCTAGACGGCGTCTCTCTGGTAGAATAAATGGTAAAAAAGGTAACGAGTTGAGTGTTGTCAACTGTAGCGGAGTAAGAAGCGTTTCTTCTTCACAGGTCTACTCAAAAGTAAAAAGTATGGTGCAGTAAAACTACTCTTAGAAGTAAATTTTTTTCAAAAAGTTACTTACTCGTTACTACCCACCTCTGCTGAGGAGACACTGTGTCTGTCCACACTGAGAGAAAAAAAGGCTGCAGGGTTACGAAAAAAAGAGAAATATTTTGCAATTTCTCATGATTGATTAAATCTCCCCTTTGTTCTCCATTAAAACACAGTTTCATTGCCTGCCCAGACCTTCCTGCTACAAGACATTAATGAAAAAGCAGTGTGCAGACCAGACGCCACCGACCATAGAGTGCACTTCTTTAGAGAGGGCAGCACAAAGTTCATTTGAGTGCAGATCACAAAAGTCTTCTCCTGGACTTAGTGGTGTCTGGTATAAAAGCTGGAAAGTTTTGGGCTGCAAGACCAAACTCCCTTTTTCTTTCTTCTGATTTCTTCCTTTTTTACTGAGCTCTAACATGTTTGACCTGCTGGTGTTGCAGCAAAGTTCAGACACTGAGAATGGAAAAATGCAAGGATTCACTAAACTCTGATATAATTTATCATTAGCACATGTTAGTGTACAAAACATTCAGCAGCTCTAATTTTTTGCTTAAAACAAATAATTTCATACTATCAACCTGATATTCTTGAATCTCAACCTTCACTATTTGGATCAAGTGATCCTGAAATCTGTTGTGTGGGGTCTAAATTGAGAAGGATCCAGCTGTTATTTCAATGTGTCAGAATCATATTTAATGAAGATTTTCTGTAGAATCAGTTCAGACTTAGCAGTCTGCAGATATCCAATGTTGAAGCATTCTGATCAGGATCAGGGCCAGAATAACTAGATCAGGACATCCCTTGTAGGAACACATTTAGACATACAGATACAGCATCTTTTGACTGATCTCAACTGCCCCCCTTTGCCAGTGGAACTGTACGGCCACTAAATAACAAGCTGCACGCTGACATCACCAGTGGCTGATGGGATTAAACGTAATAAGCTGCTTTACGGTGAGAATAGAAACACTAAGAAGTGGAGCAGACTGAGACTCCCAGACAATGTGGACAGCGTGGAGAGGCAGCAGCAGCTCACAGTCTTTTTCACTGTCTGTCTTTTTCATATCTGACACCTGGATCGACCACAGTTTGACAGCACCCATCAGGACTCGACACCAATAAAACCACCGGTAAGCCAGGTTTCTGAAGGCATGTGCAAAATATTACCAGCCTGATTAATACGATTCCAGAGGTTCAAGATTTTCAAAGTGCAATCTAGTAACATAGTCACTTGCCAACTATATTCTTTATTATGCGACTGTGTTCACAGCTTGTTTCATTTGTCTTAAGAAAAATCAGTGCAATGTGAACTTCCTCATTTTCCCAGGTGTTTCTTATTAAAATGTATCAATATAATGTAAATGTTATAAATGTTGTCATAACTATTTGACCTTAAGATATTCAATTCAGTTGAAAGTATTTATAGTTATGTTCATTCAGACAGAATGAATGACCTCTGAACAGCTGCTTAATCTGGGATCTGTTGGCAGGAGCCACTGACGTGTTGGTGCATTCATGTTAGTTTTAATTCAACTTATCACCAACATACACAGCAGTTAGTTATTTTGAGTTTATATATTTAAATACCTTTAATATTCCTTGTTGATAGTTTCCTTGTGGAAATAATTCAGGTGTCCCTTGTTTCTGTGGTAATGTATCAATATTGTACCACTTTAGCACAGCAGGAAGCCTTCCTCATCCCCATGTGCACTGAAGTTTAGACTGAAAATATCACGTGCAGGTAGCAACCCTCTTCATTTGCTTTGACCTGTCTTGCAGTTGATGTGAGGCTGTGGCAGATTTAAGAATGAGCAAGAGGGGGAGGAGGAGAAACAGCAAGAGGAGGAAGAGCTCCAGCAGCAGCAAACGTGAGTCCAAGCTTTGGGCTTTGGAGGGGGGGTGCAGAGAACTTAATCGGGTGCTTAACTGAGTCACATTTTTCTCACACCTGCACATAGTCCATCAGTATTTGGACATCTTCAGGCCACTAGAGGACGTTTGATACTGAATTAAGAATAGAGTCTGTATGTTTGAAAGCATGTCATACTCACCACTGCTGTCCATGAATGTTCAATAGCTACCTAAGGACTCTATAGCTCATCCAGGAGAAATGATTCACCACAGAGTATTGGTAAGGATACTGGAGCCAGGATGAGTTTCGTAGAATACGTTAATCTTATTTGATGTTGGTTACAGCACAGTATTGCAGAACACATGCACTTTCATATCTTCAAACAAGTGGATCACTTGGTGTTTTACGGGGTACGTGTGTATGTGTGGTCTACAGGAATAAAGCAATAAAATAGAACATAAGGAGATGTGTTAACTATGACACATTCAAGATGTAAATGACCATACCCACCTTAGATAGTAAACAAATACAGTACAGAATATGTACAGTTACTATAGATCACTTATGCATGAATTTGCTTAAGAGACAGATAATTCAATTCAATTCAACTTTATCTGTATAGGGTCAAATCACAACATAAGTCATCTCAAGGCACTTATAATGACCTTCATGAAAAGGAATATCTATAAGATTAATAAAGAATAAATAATAAAGTTTCAAATGGGAAACAACTACTATACCTGTGTCTGAACCATTCATTTGACAACAACATTTCTCAGAATTACTTCTCAATCTCTCATCAGGCATAAGAAAATAATAATGAATAATACTAAAAGGAAACACCAATTAACTCTAATATTAATATACATTTATATAAACCTAAGTTGCACTTCTTAACACACCATGAAGGCCAACATGATCTTAACGAGCACATGTTGCTCTGCTAGACTTCAGCAGTTACACTGGGTGCCTCTGCGGTGATACTAAATAACAAACCTCTATTAAAAGAAACTTATTTGAAATGACGCACACTTAAAGGATAACAGATCCTACTGTCCATGAACATGAAGACTCTGAACTGAACTGAACTGAAGTCTCTTTCTTATCCAACCTCTGAGCATACTGACTAATCAATTATGCAAATGAGTGTGCTGTAAGCTGCGCACCTTCTTTAAGAACTGCACCTCTCTCTACTGCTTTGCTTCTTCAGTACAATGTAATTTTTTTTTTTATTATAATATATATTATATATATATATATATTATAAATAATTGACAGTTGTAAGGTTTTTATACAGGCACTGCACTGCCAAACACATGGAAGTGAGAATTCTTGGTAGATTAATGTGTACAGTGCAATTCTGGTGTTTATGTTCAGTTTTCCTTTTGTGTGTTTCACATCAACGTGGAAACGTGGACTCTGATTTACAGACTTACAAATACACCTAAATATCATAATTTGTACTAGAACAGAGAAGAGAGTAAAATCTTGTGTCGTGGTATACAACATTGTGAAGGTATGTTGTCTAAATTCTAAAAATGCATCTATTAAAAAAACATTAAAGTTTAATCTACATATGCCCATGCCCACAAAAATTCCATATTTATCAGATTTTTCCAAGTGTAAAAGAAAGTCCGTAGGTTTTGGATCGTGGCCAAAATACTGTCCAAATCTGCAGAGTGAGAGAAAGCTACACTGTCCTGCAACTCCTCTGCACTCGTCTAGAGGTTTATGTTCTGTCCAGAGGTGTAGCATCAGGAGAGGCAAATCAGGCAAATGTGCACCTCCTGTGGCTGCCCACTGCTCCCCCCAAGAGGGGGATGGGTTAAATGCAGAAGTCACATTTTGTTGTAACATGTAAATGTGAACAATGACAATAAAGCCTGAAAAAAGAAAAGACAAAAAAAATGATTTTTGGGGCACAACCCAAAAGAATTGGGAAAAGGGGCCCTCAATGGCCACACAGATTAGTACATTTTGAAATGACAACTAGAAATCCCAATGAGTTTCCTTGCTTGGAGCCCACTCAGAGTCTAGAATCGCCTTTGCCTTCTTTGCCTAATCTGAAAGTTTTTTTTTACTTTCAGTGCCCTGTATTGACTTCTACAGTTTACCTTAAACTACCATTTCTTGATGACACTTTGTAAAGTTCAGTTTGAAGCTTCGTTTGATCAGTTTCATCAGTCAGCTTTATTTCAGATCCTCAGTCAGTTACGTAGAGGAGCCCATGTTTTTGAGTTTTACTACAGGGTTTGAAGAGTCAGCTACAGTTCCTAACGACAGTTCTTCACTTGCCTTATAAATAACCAGTCAGTTGAGGTCTAATGACTTGAGTGCTTTAAATATGAAAGGGTGTGCAGTAGTACAAAAAGAGTAACCAGTGATTAGGTAATGAGTGATAAATGAGTCTAAATGGTTTGTCTGGTTCAGATTCAGAGATTTAGGAAAGATGTAAAAGAAAGTGGTGGTTACTGTGGTGGATGTGTATCCAGTCTGTTCTCATCTACATATCTATATAGCAGATATGCTTTTAAATTAATCAAGACCTACTGTAGAATACATCTCTACAGATGCTTCACCTTCAATCACGTCTGTGAGCTTTTGGCCAGGAGAAGATGTCATCAGGTGGTGCCGGGCTTTCACTGGGTTTTTCAACCCTTAACCACAATGCCCTTCCAGCTCAATTCCTCCCTCCTACTCGAGTCAGCAAGAGGCTTGTTCTGTTGCCTCCCCAGCCTGCGTGCTGCCATCTTCCTCCCTACTTCTGGGAGATGTATACTCATTAACAGTCCTATAAATATTCAGATTCATTCCTCACTCACGTTTTGTACCATACTGTAAAGAGTTTGCAGTATTTAAGGTTCCCTAGGTATTCCCAAGGTTATCAAGGTCATTTAATTTGAATTTGTTTAACATAAATGTTTGTTGTTTTTTTCCTTTCAGAGAGTGTCTCACCATATATCTTTCAAAAGCAGAACAAAAGCAATAGTGTCAGCTACAAAGATGATTTGGTTGAAAAAGGAGAAAGTGACTCCTATCGAAAGGAAAATGTTCTGTCAGGATCTGAAGATGAGGAAAGGTACAACAGTTCTCCGCCCAAAGAGAAAAGATTTAAACAAGATTATCATATCAATTCATTTCCAAACCAAAGGAGTATTTATACCAAAACGACAGAGGACAAAGAAAATGGGGTAAAGATAATAACGTCTGTATCAATCAGTGATATGGAAGATTCTTCCCCAAAGATCATGTTTCAGCAGTCACATGAACCCTTGTCTGAAAATGTGCCTCACTCATCAACACCAGTTACTAACATCATGAAAATTAACTGCACTGGCTCCAATGTGAAACTTGAAATTCAAGAAATTCCACAAGTTAATACTTCTGGAATCAAGACCACTTTAGTTTTCATGAATGAAAAAGGCGACGGTGCAGAGACGTTTTTGAAGAGCAAATGTGAGAAGACGTGGACACCAAACAATGAACAGCCATCACATAAAGTGAGCAGTCACAATGGAAACCAAAATGCAAATTACAGATTTACCTTTGGAAGAGTGGGTGAACAAACAGAGATCCATACTCCAACAAAAGTGTGGGAGAATCAAAACTACTGTCATTGCTGCTGTGATCACAAACAACAAATACCAATGGACTTTATGTTGGCAAGTCACCCATCAAGCCCATCAGTGCTCTTAAATATCCAACCTCAAGCAAAGAGAAAACATCTTCACAAAAGCTTCAGTAGTGATCAGTCCTGGGACATTCCTCCACCCCAAGAGTTTGCAGACATTAAATGTACCAGTTTAGAGGACTTAACACTTGACCTGGCTTCCTGCAGGATTGGTGCTTGTAGACCAGCTGACAAACAACAAGAGGAATTTCACCTGACACCTGACATAACCTGTAAGCAAGAACTTGTGGATGCTGTAGAAGCAGAGGAAATGGCAGATCCAGCACCTTCTTTTGATCAGTTATCAGAATCTGACAACTATGAGCCCATGTTCATGAGAGCCTCCTTTTCAACAAACAGGTCCAGCTTCACCAAAGATTTCATCAACTGTCAGAAGAGAAAGTCCTGGATTAGAAACAACAGCATAGCCACTGTAGAACACAGAGCATGTCCGTTACCGAAGAAAAGGCGGCAAACATTCCCTGGGATGTCTGAGGCTCTTGGATTGATGCAAGAGGATCTTGTGATGCCCTGTAGTGAATCTTTTTCCTCTTTGATCATGTGCTCACTTCATCTCCAAACTGAGAGGCCACAAAGGACCCACCAGGGTGGTGAAAAGTTTCCTGCATCTAGAAAAGGAAATGATGAATCTTCCCAAACCAAGGGGAGATCTAAACCTGGATCAGCAATGCCTAGCAGCCATGATGGAAAACAATCATTGCTCAGTCCATTCTATAATACGAGCTCTGAAGAAAATCCTGATGATGTGTTCGCTGTCAGTCAACAATATCAACAAACCAGTCTCACATTCCACCATAAAGATGTCAGGCAGCAGGACACAGATTTAAAATGGAGTGTTTCTAAGGACATGGAAAGCTTGGACACTGATGATTGTGAATATAAAGTTGATCAAAGTGAAATAGCAGACAGCGGATTTGACCAAGAAATGGGGGACATAGACTCTCACAGTCCAGAGCCCCTTACAGAGGAGCTCAGTCGAAGAGGCCTTGCTATACAAGTCATCCCTCCATCCTGCAGTGGCTCAGAGGAACAAATACTACAGAGTCATCCTGTCATATTATTCCAGAGCAATAAGGCTGAAAACGCAAGCAAAGAGGATTCTTTCTCAGTTTCACCCAAGCATAGGAGGTCTTCAGTCAGGACAATAACTGTTGGTGCACTCGAGCAAAGATTCATTCAGATGGACTCACTGGAAAAGCATACAACTGCCATGGAAGACCACTACATGTCCCCTTTGCAGGACATACATGTTGATTCCTTAAACACAAATGAGGATATAAAGATTAACGCTGAAACACTTGGTGAAAAAACAAGGAATACCACGCCTTCTCTACCAGTGATGGTTGAGAAGAGAAATAGTCTGCATCCGGACACAGGAGAAAGAGGTACAGAGGATTCAGACAAAACTACAGTAACTGTGTCCTGTCCTGCCAAAGTTCCCACAGATATAGAAATCAGAAAAACGGCTAATAAACAGATTGTATCTAGATGTAAGTTACAGCAATGTTTGTGCCTTCAAATAAATCATGAATATGTATAAGTATATACTGTATACTGAATATATAAAACTCACCTGTTGTGATTGTGTTGTCATTTCCAGCTTCCTCAGACGCCAAAGAGCATCTGAAACCTATGCTTCATAAAGACTCAGACAACAGTGGCTCTGACCACTGGGCCAAGAGGCGAAAGCTCTTCAAGGAGACAAAGCAGTGGAGCTCTGCTGGAGGAAGCTCAGTTGCCAGTGACATCACAGAGGAATCTGGTAACTGAACTTAACTGTCAAGGATGGTGTTTCCAGATAATCACTGCTGTATTTAGTTGTCAAACTGACCAAGCATCTCAATGTGAAAAGCATAGTCAGTCAGTACAACTTGGTACATTCATGTAAATGTTTCTGGGAAGTCTTTATTAGCCCTGCATGGAAGAACTTTAGGATTTGTCTTTACAGAACAGCTTCTGACCTTTTGTAATTTCATAATAACAAATACCTGATTGGCTGTGCAGAGCATGGTGGAGTTTAGCAGATAGTAGCATTGTATTAAACTTCCAGGTCCTCAACATGGGAGGAGGCATTTGTACCTCAGACATTTTCCTGTAAAATTTGCTTTTACAGCTCACAATTCATATCTTCATCAGTGATGGCAAGTCATCCTTGTCCTGAGGCAGCAAATCATGACACAGCTACCACTTTTAAATAAAACAGGGCCTCTCAGACTTAAACCTGAGTCTCATCACATTGACTGAAATACTTGACTTTGATTTCCCTTTCAAATTAATTGATAATCCTAGCGCTTCAAATACTTTTGCTACACACAAAAATTTTAGATTGATAAATTAATAAGAACATTTTGTTTTTGTCTTTATAGTTTAGTAGGTTTCCCTTTATCTAGTTTAGGACTTTATTTATGCATGAAAACCTGATCATATTTTATGTCATATTTATCCAGAGATAGAGAAAATTCTAAAGGGCTGATAAACTTTAAACACCAGTGTTGAGTATCATGTATTGGGATGTTTTCTGCTGTATTTTTTCTAGTATCGGAAGACACTCGCTCCTTGGACATGACAATTCGAGACAATGAAGACAGGGGCTTTTATACAGAGACTTTCCACTCTTCAGCATGGATTTACACAGGAGATGATGTCGGCTCCGGGGCCATTCCTCCTAGTCTCAACACCAGAGCTCGAGTTGTCTCAAGTAAGCTATTTTAGATTTTGTGATTTTACAAGAAAACTAATTTTATTCTGCTTATAGTCTCCAGGACAATTTATTTTGATTTGACTTTTAGTTACAGATTCTATCACAATCAATAAAAATATGACTGAAAAACTGATTCACCCAATGCAACACAATGCTAATGCTAATACTGTAGACTGATATAAACAAATGAATACACAACAGTGAATTAAACTGACTCCTTCTCCCCCAGTTCGTGAGAGGACTGTCAAAATCAGCAAAGGCACAGGAGAGTATCCTTGGGGCTTTCGAATACAGTTTTCTAAACCTATTGTGGTTACAGAAGTGGACACAAGTAAGTGGACTTG
This sequence comes from Sandelia bainsii, assembly GCA_032362345.1. NCBI lineage: Eukaryota > Metazoa > Chordata > Actinopteri > Anabantiformes > Anabantidae > Sandelia > Sandelia bainsii. The sequence goes on from JAUMHL010000015.1 coordinate 22,194,472, forward strand.
TGAATCTGAATAACACATATCTTTGCTAAAATCTTTAGTCCTCTGAAGAATCAATCAGTCATGCTCAGAAATCCCATTTTCCCAGTTTCTCCCCATCATTTGCACTGAATTGCATTTTGAGCAACCATCATCTATAGAAACAAGCGTAGCTGTGCAGCAATAGTAACTTGTATTTATGAGTTTTCAGGTCATACAGTTGTGATTTAACAAATATAAGAACTGTGAACTGTCACTTTATCAATCTTTAAACCTTTTCTGCTGTTCAGGACCATATGTGGCTGTCCCAGCATGCACTGGGACACAGCTTAAACAGGTTGCAGTGTTACATGACTTACATTGTTCAGCAGCCTCAGCAGAGAGAGCCTGACTCCCTGAGTGTTGGACTTCTTGCTGTCTCAGCAAAGTTATCAGGCAGCCAGATGAAACTATGTGCTCACTAAGGACTTTGTCTATTAGCATCAAGGTCTTTGTGATTCTGTAAGTCTATAAACTAAATGTTTCCACTCTGTGGATTCAGATGGGGCTGCCGAGGAAGCGGGGTTGATGGTAGGAGACTATGTCCTGGCTGTCAATGGAACTGATGTCACCAGCATCCCTCATTCGGAGGCTGCCACTTTGGCCAGGCAAGGTAGGTTGTTTCCAGACCTGACGATGGGCCTCAAACCACAAAACACCAATGTTTCAGTCTAGCAGAATCTTTGGTTAACGTTACGAACACATGGAAGGCATCTGAGGTAACACTTCTTCTGTATGATTCAAATTAACTTTGGGTTTGTGAGAATTTGCTAAATTAAAACTTTGAAAATTGAAATAAATTCATGAATTGTTTTTGACATTGTAGGTCCAGATGTTTTAACATTGACCATTGGTTCAGACATTGCTCGTTGTCCTAACACCCCGCGGCCAGCATGTCGTGGTTACCTTCACAAGCGTACCCAGTCTGGTCTGATCAAAGGCTGGAGGAAGAGGTGGTTTGTACTCACACATGACTGCTGCCTGTACTACTACAGACACAAACGGGTAAGCAGGGAGCCGTCAGCGTTGTTGTGGAATCTAGTTTCTGAAATTACACATATATTTAATTAAGTGCCATTTTTGACATCATTTCGTGGTCCGTACAGGATGAAGGCAAGAGGCGGGCTTTGTCAGCAGTGAAGCTGGAAGGGGCTGAGGTGGGACAGGATACTTACCTGGGAAAACCTTTTGTATTCAAGTGCCGCCCTCAGTCTGGTAATCGAGTGTACTTCTTCTGTGCTACTTCCAACCAGGAGATGAAAAGGTGTAGTACACATACGAACTTTCTGTTGCAGACTGAATGAAATGATGAGCTGATTAAATAAATAATATGATAACTTATAAATAAGATTATTGAAATCTGATCATAAGCTGTTTTGATTAGATTTTCCAGCTGGTTCCAGCTTCTCTAGTTTGATCATGTTATACTTTTCTTTGTTGTACACAACAGTAAATTGAATTTCTTTGGGAAACAATTTCACATGTTTGTTCATTCATTTTGACATTTGACATTTTTCACTTTGTTGACGTTTTATAGACAAAACAAATGAGTGATAGATTACTCAATAATGAACATTATTGTTACTTGCAGAATAAGTAGCATGGGTAGTGTATATACAGTATATGTGTTTTATGTGTATTTTAAATTTGGTTTCATTAGACTTAATAGAAACAACACAAATCTATAATCACCTGTAAATACAACAAGAATATTTTTATGCTATGCTGCCATATTTAAACTGTATTTGTGTGACTGTAGGTGGCTGGAAGCTATGGAGAAAGCTATTCATCCAATCACACAGGTAACATCTAAATCTGCCATAAATCAAATGGGCTTATGTATAATAAAATAAAGAAATGCACGTTGGTGTGACTGTAAACAGAGCTATATTAGAATGAGTGTGTCCAGCTCACACTAATCTCCATTAACTGTCGTGTTTTAGAATCACGTGTGGGTGGATGTGAGCAGACACAACTCTAATCTGCCCCCGCTGGCTGTGAAAAACCCAGAATGTCTTGGATTGCTTCATAAAATGGATAAAAACAAGGACATGTGGGTACAGCACTACTGCATTCTGAAGGATGGTTGCCTCTACTTGTACAGCGGTATCCGTGCTACTCATGCACATGGTATGTGTCATGTTTCAAACACTGATAAGAACATGTTAGCTCTTTTTTGTTGTTGAAGTGCAGGATAGAGGGGCATTCATGTTTCATACTTTGGCAACCAGATTTCCTCAATTATCCATCATTTATATTCAATTCAATTCAACTTTATTTGTATAGCGCCAAATCACAACATAAATCATCTCAAGGCACTTTACAGTGTAAGG
>JAUMHL010000015.1:22197366-22208556 GCA_032362345.1 Sandelia bainsii
AAGGTTGTAGTGCATTTTAGGTTCATCCTGAAATTTCACCCGAAAGCCGAATATCCCTAACTTTTTGTGAGTAGTGTTTCCTATATCTAATCCTTTTTCTTTTGTACTTCACTACTACTACATTAAAATATTGTAATATATTGTGCTATTGGATTAGATATTTTTCATCATCAGATCAGTAGTGGAAAGTAAATAAATGCATTTACTTAAGTATTGGATTTAAGTACAATTCTTTACTTGAGTATTTCCATTTTCTGCTACTATTGACTTTTCTACATTTCAAAGTTAAATATTTTACCTTCACACCTCTACATTTATATAATAATCTAAGGTACTTAGATTAAGTTATTTGTCAGATTCATATTACTAATACAGTGTCCCTGGTGTGAAATTCCCATGCTTCACTGAACTTCCATAATAATAAGACTAGTGAGGTAAACATTAAAACTGCTAGGAAAAATGTATATACATGGTAATCAGAACACATCATCATCATCTGTGTTTTCAGGTGGGATCTACCTTCAGGGGTACATGGTGCGGGAGCAGCCCTGCGGATCCAAGAAATCCACCATTGAGCTTAAACCGCCATCTGATGAGTTCAAGACTTTCTACCTCTGTGCTGAAAATCCTAACGAGAACAAACGGTAAGGAGCTGATTGTGTTTTTCATTTACACAAAATATTATATTTTTTATATATAAGAACTTGTGAGAATTTGGTGCAAGACTGTTCTTTGCCATTCCATCCCAGTCCCACTGTACAATACCTGCTGGTAGCTATGTTACATATTCAAGCTCCTGAGTGGAGTGAGGATTTACTAAGTTTAAGTTTTTTACTAAGTGAGGAACAGATCTTGTGATGATGATGTTTCTGATGTTCTTTACAGATGGATTGTAGCTATCAAAGCTTCAATAAAGAAGTGGCTGCCTTTGCACCAGGCCGTTCAGGACTACATGAATCGACCACCAGAAGAGACCAGAATGTGAGACACTGTGGACACTAGAATACTGACAGCTCTGGACGAACCTCCTGTTTAGAGATTACTGGAGGATTATTTCACTCAGGAGACTTTGCAGTTTGTGGAGCCTCAGTCCACGGCTCCTCTGTTGGATGCAGCTCCAAAGTCAGTCAGTTCTTCAAATATCAAAGCAAATGGGATACGATTGAAAACATGTCTTTACATTTTGCACCATTTCAGTTTTCCTGCATTCTTTTCTTTTGCCTTTTGTCACACAATTTAAAATTTAAGCTCTCCCACTTCTACTTTCAGTTGTAGCTTTTTCATGTTGTTCAGTTTATTCATTGTCATATCACATTTTATATCTATTTATTATTAAATGCATTTTAATGTCCTTTTTAAATATATGATCCTTAGATTAAAGATAATTTACTACTGTGTCTTCTTCTTTTACATTTTGTCTTTGTGAAATTAATCTTCACCCTCTCAGTATTTATCTGTCTGCAACACTTTACTGAAGCAGCCATTCTGTCTCAGAGTCACTGTAAAGCAACTCGTACGTTGTGTTTCAGTTTCAGGTTTCAGTTTGTGTAATACTGAAATACTGGCATGTGCTTTTATACTTATACTACAGTACATTACTGTGTTTTTCTGCTGCTTTGTAAACTTATTTTTAGAATATAAATGTACTCTTTTACTCTCGTAACTGTGTTAGTCGAATTAATTCTATAATCCTGAGACTTTTCAGTGATACTGCTGATACAACTAACATATACACAGAATGCTCAGAATGCAAACACTCGTTGAATAAAAATGTGAATATGTTCTTTTTTTTCAGTTTTGCTTTACAACATGTCTCATGTCCATATGTACAAACTCCATTTCCTGAAAAGTTGGGACTTAACTAAAATAAAAACTAAAATCTGAACTTGTCGATTGATTGAACCAACCAATTTTATTTTGTAAATTTTTTTTTGTAAAGCAAATTTAAAGTTTGATGGTTGAAGGGCCTGATTTACTAAGATGCCAAATAGCTACTAAATTGTGAGCACAATCTTGAAAATTGAGCATTTTGTTAGTGGATGTTTTATGGGTGATGTACAACAAGAAAACTAGTGTGACTGACAACAGTCATATTTAAACGAGGATTTTGCATGTTTCGCCGGTGTCTTTCATGGAGTTTGGAGAATGACCAAACTGTACATAGCTGCTTTCAGGACTTGTGACAACTCACATGAAAATCTACTTTGGTAGACAAGAGCAACAACAGCTAAAGTATGCTGGAATGACCCAAACACAAGGACATGCAGAGTTGCAAGAAGTTTTGGCAATACAAACAGCCATCTGCAAGCAGCCTTCTGCAAGTAGATTTCCTTAAATACAGCTGCAGTCACTGCCACCACAATTACTTTAAGGCTTGAAAAATCACATTGCTTGTGCCTAATTTATGTATTTGCATTTTCTCTTTCCTGTATTTTGTGCATTCAAAACACCCTACTTTGCATATTTATTAAGGCAAAAGTGAAAAATCCACAGTGTGCGCTATTTTGCTCATTTGAAAGAGCCAGTCCTCAGTGCACACTCTTAGCAGATGGGTTTGTAGTGATATCAAGTGTGTGTTCAGGTCCTCAGGCAGCACTGCATGATAGTCATGCTACCATAATCAATTTACCCACGTGGGCTCAAAACCACTTGTCACTTAGCACTCCCCCCCTTGCATCCAGAAATGCAACCTGAAACTCTATTACACAAGGAGGAAACCGCCGAGTTCTCTGGAACCAAGTTCTCTGTCAGGTGAACCAAAAAACTCAGGCTCAAGGGAAACCATTTCATACAGATGAACTCAAACACTCATGTTTCTGTGAGAGCCAGTCAGAAGATGAGAAAAGATCTTCAGGGCCTTTAACTTTCAGTACTTTGTGCCTTTATAGTTTTGATCAACTCTTGCATTATCTTGAACCTGAAGTAATGCTTTTAAAGCTTTTAACCTTATAGCCAAAATCACTTGGAGCTTCTGACTGAGGGAGGCAGGTTTCCTTCATCTCATGTTTCAAATAATCTATAATCATCTAACAGTCATAGGTTAATATCAAGTGTACATTTTCTGTTTGGATTAGAGAATCAATAGCAATGCATACATATAATAAACAGTTTGTACACCCTTTGACTTTTAAAGTGTCTGAAATGAATGTATTTCATATGTTCTCATTTAATTTTCTGCATTTCCTTTCCACAATAAGCAGTTTGTATGTGTGACAAGAAGTGATTACACCTGTATGGTTTTAGGAAATCACTGTAACAGACTCAATGTCACAGCTCAGTTCTGCTCCTTAATTAATATTGTTATTAATCATCATTGATTTTTTATCAATAACAACAGGACAGCTGTGCCCATAATGCAGTAAAAAAAATTAAATATAGTTATTTATTAAGTGAAAAAACTTAATTAATTAAATTAAAATAAATAGAATAAACTGAGTACATTAAAGTTAAATATTATATGTTCACCAAACACATCTACAAGGTTTACAGTTACCTAAATAACGCATTTACATCCTCTGCTGCTCATTTACATTGTAGTTAATATAAACAAAGGTGGTAAGTAACTAAGTGCATTTAATTCAGTACAGTTTTGAGGTACTTTACTTGTTCCATTTTGTGTACATTTACCCCACTGCAATTCAGATGCCTACTATTAGTATAGTATGTAATCAACTTATAAATCATGATTGACAGTATTATAATTGATTTAATTTGATTATCCTGCAGTCAGGACATAAAAGTGGTTGAAATCAGGTCCACATTTACCAGCTGTGTTGTTTTTGTACTTTCATGTTGCCAATGGCATCAAATTCTTTTTTGAACATTGTTTTGTTAGTACAGCACCTGTACTTTTGTCCATTTTAGTACTTAAACTTGAGAAAAGAATTTGAAGTGGTGCATGTGCTTCTAGTGGATTACTTTTTAGGGCAAGTACTTGAGTAATGGGTTTGTGTACTTCTACCACCTCTGGTTATAGACAGGCCTTCAGCTAAAAAAAGCAATTCTGCCTTTTTTAATGAATGTGTGAAAAAATCTAGTTAATTTTAACATACAGTATGAATATAAGGTCTCTGTAACAAACGTGAAATCTGATGTTTTTGTCTGCTGCAACTTTTCATCGCAAGAGTAGAGCTGCATAAAGCCACGTTTCATTTATATCATGTTTCATTCATTCAAGTGTTTGCACTGCACATTGCGCATTTTGTTTTATCTGATACTCAGAATCTTTCCACTTCTGCCAAGCAGAAAAAAAAGTTGAAAATGTGCATAAAAACAGGTGGATGGAAATGCATTTACATAATGGTTCTCCTGCTGAGTTGAGTATAGACAAAAGTCTTCATATGTTCATCAGAATAGTATTCAAAACTCAATCTCGCATTCACATTATTCTGATTCAAATATGAAGAACAGCTACTGTGTTTTAGAACATTTTCATTTTCAAACAATTACAATTTTTCAAACAATTCAAAAAATTATTAATTTCTATGTATATAAACTAAAAATAAAAAGACTATATATTACGCATATATGTAGAATTTATATTTAAAGCCTCTATATGTAGTATTTGAATACTTCTGACTCTGGTGACTTGCAGGTAGTATCATAAAGAAAGACACTGTGGCACACAGTAATGCACGGACACTCCAACTACGGCGCTACGTAACCCACACACACACTGGAGCAGTTTTACTCAGATTGTTTCATTTTCTACAACAGAACAATTTGAAAGATGCCATTATCGCAAAAAAATTTACACAGAGACTTCAAAAGCTGAAGGTTTAGAACGAAAATGTCTAATGGTGCGTTATTAGTGTAATAGAAAACACTGAGACAGAGAAATCACTATTTCCTTCCAAGGCAGCACATCAAATTGTGCACAAACTGAAAGGGGTGCACAGATTTTTTCTTTCAGATATGTCAATGTTCACGTGGCTTGCTTATGTACAATATTGCAGTGCTTACTGTGAACGCCTAATTGGTGTCATGGCGGTGGCACAATATCAAGGTGCACTGACAATTCCAGAGTCTGTAGTAGATGTCCAACAGTGCAATGATGTGCAGAAGATTTTCTGCAATAGAGGCATTGGAAACATTAATTACCAGCTGTAAGGGGAACACACACACACACACTCATTAAAAAGACACCCCTCTACAGACTGTTGAGCGCCCATAACCACATACAAAAACAAGATGCACCAATAATGTTTTTGAAACCAACATATTCCCAGAAATAATTGTCAACTATACCTAATAACCTAATTGAAGTGATACTCCACTGAAAGATATCTCATCTGTCTGTGTTGAATTCTCTCTCTTCTTCTGTAGTGGGTGACACTGCAGGAATGTTTTTTTTACCATCATGTACGTAAATACAGTGGTGTGAAAAAGTGTTTGAAAGTTTGTGATCCTTTTAGAATTTTCTCTATTTCTACATAAAGATGACCTGAACCTGATAAGATTTTCATCCAAGTCCTATGACTAAAGAAAGGGAACCCAATTTAACAAAGGAGACAAACACAAACACCAATCAATATGGTGACAATGTGAGCCTCGGAGGACCCGTTTTATTTAAAGAAGTGAAATCTGAGTCTTTACTTTCTATCAAAGTCTGATCTTGACAACACAGGTTTGTAGAGGTGTGTCACAGCTAGGGCTGCAACTAATGATTATTTTGGTAGTCGATTAATCGTTAAATTTTTTTGCAATTAGTCGATTAGTCACGATTATTTCATGCCTGACTATTTTGATGCCTGCGAGCTGTGGTTGCACATCCTGTTCTGATGTTCACGTGACACTAGAAGTCACTAAATGACGTCATCATCTAATTTGCATAATTGAAAATGTGTATGTAATTGTAATGGACACTGTAGGAGAGAGGAATAACGTCGTGGAAGAGACAAAAAAATAGTAAAAAAATAGTAAAAAAAAAAAAAAAACACCCTATATATATATATATTTAGAACTACAAATAAACTTTCTTCTGTCGATTCTTGTTTTTTTGTGTCACAATTCCAACTCTCCTCCTTCTTCTGGGCTTGGGACCGGCATAAGTAACCCAAAAAAAACACTCTGGCGGAGTTACTTAGGTTTAGTTTTAGTTTTTTTGTATTTATTATTATTATTTTAGTTTACCTTTCGTCTGGTTTGGTTTTTAATCTTATGGTTCACTTAAGAGAGTCCGGCGGCTTAGCGCATGCGCGATTCATGTCCAGACTGTGGACGCGGAGGAGTGATACCTCCTGCTCTGACAGCAGCTTTGAGGGACTGATGCGCGAAGACTGTTCGCCTGTGAGTGCTTTGAGACGGGGGAGGAGCACACGGCAGCACCCGCTGCTCATTTAGAACGGTAGAAAGCAAAATGTGCTTTGACGAGAAAAGTCGCCAGATTTGTCGCTAGTCGCTTTTTTGAAAAAAAGAAAAAAAAGTCGCTAGAGGGGTCTGAAAACTCGCAGACGTTCTTCTTTGTTAGTAGGACTGTATGCAGCCTTGACAAACAATAACGATACTGCCCCCAGACGTTCATGTAGTACATTGCAGTTACAAAAACCAATGTGGTTCTCTGACTGGAGTCTCTATTGAAGGTTCTGTTTATGACGCGGCGACCATAAAAAATCCGCGTCGACGATTTTTTGAAGTCGACGTCGTCGATTACGTCGACTAATCGTTGCAGCCCTAGACACAGCTTGAGATTTGTGAAGACCTAAGAAGAAGAGTTGTTGATGTTCACTAGGTTGAAGAGTTTGGACTCCAGTCTAGGCAGATAGAGAACATTCAACACCAGGGTTCCCTCCCCAAGAGTGATCACACCAAGAACAGGAGTGTAATAGTCCAGGAGGTCACAACGAATCCCTGGGTAACATCTAAGGTAACTAAAGGCCTCTCTTGTAGTGGCTAATATCAGTGCTTATGAGTCCACCATCAGGAGAACACTAAATAACAATGGTGTTCATGGCAGAGTTGCAAGAAGGAAGTCTCTACACTCCATCTCTTCCGTAGTCTACAGTTTGCTCAAAGCCACATGGATAAGCCTGATGGCTAAAAGAATGTTCTGTGGATGGATGAGAACAAAGTAGAACTTCTTGGCTTGAATGAGAAGTGTTACAGTTGCTGAAATGTAGTGCTTGATGAGCAAACACTACATTGACTACAAGAACCTGATCCCATTTGTGAAACATGGTTGTGGCAGTGTCGTGATTTGGACCTGATTTGCTGCCACTGGACCAGAATGACTTCCCATCATTGATGGAGCTACAAATTCTGAGCTGTACAAGCAAATTCCATCCATCCATTATCCTAACCACTTTTTCTGTTAAGGGCCTATCCCAGCTGTCATTGGGCGAAAGGCTGTACAAGAAAATTCTACAGGTAAATATCACGGTACAGTATCCATCTTGAACTTAAATTCAACAGAAAGTGGATCATGGAGCAAGGCAACAACCCCAAAACACACAACCCATTCTACCAAAGAATGATTAAAGCAAAGAAATGTAATGTTTTGGAATGGCCAGTCAAAATCCTGACCTTAATCCTATTGAAGTCCTGTGGAAAGACGTGAAGCAGGCAGTTCACGCAAGGAAGCCAACCAACATCTCTGAATGCAAATTCAAGAACAAGTGTAATGTTTGTGTCTTACTTGTTTAGTTGGTTTATCTATTGTAGTTTTAGGACTTGACTTGTGAAAATCGTATCATGTTTTAGGGTAAAGGGTTCACAATCTTTCAAGCACCACTGTATGTTAATACAACATGAATTCAAATGACCAAAATAGCAATTTTCTGGGAAGGGTCAGGCTACAGCCAACCTTTATACTTACTACAATTACTCCTTCATATTAGGATTGTTTATCTTGATAAAGGATGCCAAATAAATATGCCAAATGTACCCCAAAAGATTTGTTAGCTGTAATGAGCTGTCCTCTCCATACTGACTTTGCAAGGATTCCCTTTTGTGCAGCTCATACGCTGTTAAGTTCAGCTGAAGTTAAAATGGAGACTCAGCAGTTAGACAAACCAGAAAATGGATTCTCTCACCCACCTAGTACAGTGTAGCCACATTTGGAAGGGACTGTTTGGAGCCTCCTAGTGCCTAAAGGTTTAAGGAGCCGACCAGATAATCGAAAGGGACCTTTGATACATAGAAGAGCAAAAATCCCAGTAAAATAGTTTAACATATTAAAAAAGGAAGGGATCACTTTAGCACACTATGGTGTTTAAATGAACATACAATAGTATGGCATATGATTTTAACTACCCTTTAATAAGCAGATTTTGAATGGAGTATCAATATGGTTTTTCCACATGCCCATCTTATGATAAACAAGAGGTTTAAACACATTGTTATTGACTGGGGGTAATTAAACAACAATATAGGAATTAATTAGCAACATAATTTTATCAGTATACATGACTATTATCTTGCTAATTTGTATCCAGTGTCATAATCAGAAAAAAAATCTCAGAGGTTCCACTAACACAACTTGTCACAGATAAGCAGTAAAACTATTATTGGCCTGATAGCAATGGTGCATTTTAAAGCTGATACAGTATGTGATATGTGCATTTATCAGCTGTAAGCCGATATATCAGTGCACCTCTGACTCTGACTAGTACAAACGCAAAACACTGTCAATAAATAGATTCACCAGTTATTGCTAAGTTTAAATAATTCACATTTTTTTAACCTCAACAACCTCATTACAATGTGAGGACTAATTGAGGGATTTTCTTCATGTTATGTGTACAGTACACGGTAAAACCCCCGGTTAATAATATAACAACATCATCAGAGTGTCTTCTTAAAGAACTGTTAATAGTCTGAGTAGAAAGAAACCAAGCTGGAAATAGCACCTAAATCCCCAAAGAGGGTGAAAGATGCCTAAAAAAAGGCCTTTCATCGTGCTTCATGTCTTATTCCTGGTAAAAATGCGCTCCCCTCGCAGGGTGAGATGCTGCAGTTGGTACTGTAACACCTCAGTGTCTGATGACTCTTTGATACTTATTTTGTCCAGATTAAGGTAGTCCAGGGATTTGGACTGGGCTCCCTTTCCTTTAAGTAGACATAGTGGTAGGGGATCATGCAGACCTCTCCCAGGCTCCCCGTGAGCCAGGGACCTGAGGGAGGTGTCACTCGAGCTGGGCATACGTCGACGTCTCCGCCCGTTGGCAGCCGGAATGTCGTAAGGTTGGTAATAGCGACTTTTGCCTTTGAAGATTCGTGAAGACCGATGGACGCCCAAGTCCGCAGACTTTGAGACTGGACTCTGGATGGAGCTGGGCACAGCCTCTGATACAGAACCCTTCTCTGGAGTGCCTTCTGACCACTTGTGGGCCAGCTTGAGCAACTCCTCTCCAGTGGTGAAGCCCACAAGATAGTTGGAGTCCATGTGGAGGATCTGGTATCCTGCAACAGTACCTCTGATGGGTGAACACGGGGTGCTGGCACAGCGAGGTCTCTCTGCTTCTGGTTTCAATGTGGTTTTGATTTCAGCTGCAGGCAGAATGGAGACGTGAGCCCTGGAAACTCCACTGATATCCATTTCCATCCTTCCAGACATATCCTGACTGATGAAATGGGAGAGAAAAACACCACTTAAGTCACTCTTGTGTTTGGGAGCAATACTGCAGCCACAGAAAATATTCAGTGTTCATATTTACTAAAAATCTTAAAGATCCAACTACTCCTCAACTGTCAAGCAGATCCTAACTGTAAGACATTTTGATCTATCAGTGACAGTTTTGATCATATCTGGAATATGGAAAACGCATGGAACATTATCTAGTTTTCTAGAGGGGTCTTGATTTCTCATTATCTACATACCACGGTGCCTTTGTTTCTACCTGGTATTCCAGGTAGCATAATCAGGTTTCTCAAAAGCATGTTGAAATGTGTAAGAGTTGGTGGAGGGAGCATCATGATTTGAGAACAAATCTATTCCAAAAATATGATCATATCATCATGATCTGATTAATCAATCAGCAGAAAACCTTCTACAACTTGGACAATTAGTTTTTCAGTTCAGATGAAGTGATCTTGTTAGAAAAGTAGCCTCACCAACTGTTTTGAGGTTGGAGCCTTGGTCAAAGGGCTCCTCCGGAACTCCTTTAAATTAAGTCAGTGAAGGTGCCCCGTAATTGTGTAAAACTGTCTCATTGTGTTTATTAAGAAAATCTGACAACTATTTTCCTTCTTTCGTTTTAAGGTATTGTAAATTCGATGAAGTTTAGTCAGGAAGTCTATCTTCATACCTCCTCCTTTAACACATCAATCATCAACTGAGGGTGTTCACTCATTAGCTTGGACCAATGAGACTAGGCCACAATCTCAGCGAGCCAATCAAATGTCAGCTGTCATTTCAACATCAGACCTAAGCAACTCTCCTCCACTCCTTCATAGTATTGTGTAATGAGTAATGGTGATGTGATTACCTTTTTCAGTAGTGTAGTGTAAGGGATTGTAATTTGAATTTCAGTCATTTTATTACTTACTACTACCAGTAAAGCTACTTAAATGTGACTTTTGTTGGCTTGTTCGATGCCATTCCGGGGAATAAACAGTTAATGGTAGATGGCAGGCCAATATTAGCTTGGCTCTTTGCATTAAGTTCACAGATTGGTCCAGTAGATGCTAGCCTGACACAGGAAGTACTTGGAGGGAGGGGGTATGACTCTACCAAATGAAATGGGACTTCCAGTAATTCCAAAGCTCTCTAATTTACATGTTGTGTGTTCTCAGCTGGGGTGCTATTGTTTGTCACGCTCATGTCCGTCATGGGTCACAATAATGTTCGTCAGGGGTCAGTTTACATCCTAGCTCAGTTTGCTTAGCATTCCAGAGCGAGCAAACCACACAACTGAGTTCATGACTTCTGCAGAGCACTGTGGCGTCAAAAACATCACTAAGTTAGGCTAGCAGCTGGATGGTTAGAAAATGTCACCCCCCCTAAACAATCAACACCCCATAGAGACTGTGTCTGCTCCCCGTCCACCTAAATTATATAAACCCTCCAAAATTAACACTAGAGGAGTGAATCATAAGAACTTAATAACAATAAAAACTACTCCTCTTACAGAACAAAATAAAAAACAGAACAATTAAATGTGGATTATTAAATATCAGATCTCTCTCATCTAAATCCTTGTTAGTAAATGACTTGATAAGTGACCATCAGATAGATTTATTTAGTCTCACTGA
>JAUMHL010000015.1:22208656-22236102 GCA_032362345.1 Sandelia bainsii
TCCTCCTTTTCTCTCTCTGTCCACTCTTATGCCATCATTGCATGCTATTAACTTTGTTTCTTCTCTCTCCCCTAGTTTTGCTTTGTCCTCTCTCTCTCTCTCTCTCTCTCTCTCTCTCTGTATCTTTCTGTAGGTATCCTCGGCCTTGAAGCTGTAGTTACTGGTCCTACCAACCTGCCCAGTGCCTCGTCTGCTGCTCCTTGTTGTTTTTGACCTCGGTTGCCTGCTGTTCTTTTCTCTCTCCTCTGTCCACTCACCCCAACCGGTCGAGGCAGATGGCCGCCCACCCTGAGTAATTTATTGTGGTTTTCAAGTAACTTGCCCAACACTGCCATAAACTGCCAGCTCATCAGATCCAGTATCCACTGACCTCATCAGAATCACGCCCTACAGCTCATTCATCCACATTTTCAGCAACTGCTCACCTCTCTCCACCACTACCAGTGTACAGACTGCATCAAGGCATATTCCTGCACAGCTCATGACCTCCCCTAAAACAATACTGATGTCACAAGGGCATTTAATAACTAAAGACTCCTCTAACATTTACTTCAACTTCCACCGTTTTGCATACTATGGCAAATAAATTCATTTGAATTATGCTCTGAGTCTCCCTTCTTTTAAGTCTCTGCTGATGGAACTATCTTTTGGGCAGTTGGACAAAACACAATATGTAATGGCTGTTTACCGCCTCTGTAAACTTGTGACAGAAGAAAATGGTTCCATTGAAATAAATTTATAAGGACGCACGTGACACAACGGTGGGCGCAGAAGAATACCGTGAACCTTGCCTAAAACTATCGTCACCACAGATGGAGTCACACTACAGCAGAGAACCACACTTTCTGCATGCTTTTTTACCACCTTCTTTAAGAATCATTTGCTACCACAATTATTTAAAATTACTAAATCAAGGGATTTCATACCAAAAGTACACCTCAGGTAATCAGCCTATATGCATATGACATCCTACCCTCAAGCTCCAACATGCTTCGTACGACAATCTGTGCGTGAGCTACTCTGTGCAATCTGTGAACAACGATTGCAATAAAGAACGTGTACATAATCACGTGACCTGATCTTGGCCATCCAGGAACTGTTGTTGCTCTCCAACACTGTACTCTGTAGTGTATGGTAAACACACAGGAATGGTTTACACTCACGAGCCCTAAAAAAATTCTCTCAAACCCCTGATTACACATGAAACTGAATTAAAACTATTGTCCTTCCATTTTCTGATGATGCAGAGTCCTGCAGAATAAAAGAAAGAAAAGAGCCACGTCTCTCTATGCATGGGAAAGCCCCTCCTGCTTTTACTGACTCTTATATTAGATATGCAAGTTGTTTGTAATGAGGAAAAATGAAACACGTCTGCTGTCTGTTTCTATGAAGCAGCTTCTTCCCTTCAGCTTGAATGGAAGAAGAGGAAAAACGAGGAGGGCGTGCTCCGTGTGCATGGGGACTGACTGATGCTTAGCCACACTGATTGGTTACATTTGTTCAGGTGTGGTTAATCTTTACAAATTGGATTATAGCACTAGGAGGAGCCAGAGAGACCAGATTTTTACACTGAACACCTGAGTCACAGTTACCTGTCAGGACATGTCAGTTTCATCAGATTTAATAAAAAGCCATTACATCACCTCCAAGTGTGTGCTGTAAGTAACTTTTTTGTCTTCATATTCGGCCTGAGAGCTGAAAGGTGAGAAGATTGCTCACATAAATAGAATTCTGTTTTGTTATGTAACTTCAGTAGTGAATGGGCCTGTGGTGGCATAGAATTTACCATCAGATGTCTTTATGCTGCATGCAAAGCAGCATTACTATGGGACCTTTAAAACACACGTGTAGTGTAAGGATTACAGTGAATTATTACTTAGAAGCTTGTAATTATTTGTTAAGAACACGCAGAAATAAGAGAAATGTGACATATATGATTCTATTTTACAACAGTTGGTCTCCTGAGATATATGTGACTAATATATATCCTAATGATACTTAAACTCTGCATTGCAGTCAATAATAAATACAATCTTTGTTCCTATGCACAGTGTGTGTGTGTGTGTGTGTGTGTGTGTGTGTGCGCGCGCGCATCCTGGTAACTGTGGTAACCCACCGACATCACTGCCAACGATTTTTTTGTTGTTGTTACAATTACCTTTGCCAGTAATAAACCGTATGTATGATATACATCACATATTATATCACAAACGAGAAAATAATGACTTGATTTTGTGAAAATGGGGGGAGGGTGACTTAATGTTATAAAACCAGTCAGTTAAAAAAATGATGTAATATTTAACAGCTATCATTATCATGGTGGAATCATATTGCGGTGCTGTCCACAGACAGAAGCCGCAGTGTGAGAGTAATGGCGCGGCTTCATCGTGACACACAGAGCCGGTGGAAAAGGAGAAACAGAGAGAAAATGCTCCCGGTGTATTTCAACTGCGATAACAGGCCTGTCTCTCTCACACACACCTCACTAACAGAGCCGTGACATCTACTGGAGCGTGTGAGAGGCAGAGAAACAGTTTAAAAGATGGCTGAGCAACAAACGACAGGCCGGCTTCATCGTGTCCTCTGGCCGGGAACAGAGCAGCATCTTACCACGACGACTCAGAGCTGAGGGACAAGATGAAGTCACGGGCGCAGTCTCAACGGACGGAGCAAGCTCATTCATCGTCGCTACTTCATCCTACTCGTGCCATAACCCCCCTCCCTCCCCGGTGTCGTCTGCCTGGGTGAATCTGTATATTTATCAGAATGAGAATAAAAACAGAATAAAACACAAACCTGTCCTGACTGCAGAGAATCCGATGCTGAAGCGTCGGTGTGTGTGTGCGGTGCTCCCCGGCCTCCGCTCCGCTTCCTCACGTCGCCTCGGTTCCGTCAACAGCAGCACAAGGAGCACTTCCGGTCGCTTTTTCTACTGGAGAAATTAGATTATGATTCCATCCTAATGAACCGTCTACGCTTTTAATGAGTCTCTGTGGAATTAATAAAATACATATACAGTTCTTTGTATGTTGTTATTGACGTACAGCACAGGTGACCTTTTTATCCACTTACAGCGGCTATAAATACCACATGGGCCACTCCTGTTTATGGAAGTCTATTTCCATCAAAATTAAAAAAGGATAAATGCTAATGTTAAGATAGAAACTTCACTTACGACACATGAACTGAGAAATATGATTTATTAAGGCAGATAATGGGATAAACTGTCAACATTTTGAGACTGAGCTGGTGTTCCAGCTAAACATCCACCTGCCAATGAACTGCGCTTTGATGCAGTCATGTTTTCCACCACTAGATGGAGACTCTTCACAGTGAAAAAAGTCACGAACAGATTTCACTGTCTTTCCCCACAGGGTGCGAGGGGAGGGGGTAACGCTTAGCACCTATAATGACTTCATCTGCATCAGCTTTGGGTTTAAATATAATACTGGATGTTTTTAAATTACATTGATAAACCTCATGAATGGAAGAATTTATTGTATTATATTACATTCGTTTTATCTAGGTGTGTCTAATAAATAGACAAGTAGTCTATCAACATACTTTATTGATCCCCTTGGGGAAATTGTTGATGGGCGGTTCCTTCCTGGTCCTGGAGGGTAAGTAGTAAGCAAAAGTGTCTGCCAAATAGAATTTTTCCAGCGTTCATTTTAGCATGGCTCTCTAAACTAAACAGTTCACTTTGGGTCTACAGCTGCTGCTTCAAAATATCCTTGTTCCCATTCATAAGGTCTTGACCTTACTGTGTAAAGTACCTTGCAATGACTTGTGCTAGAAAAATACAACAGAACTGGATTAAAACTGAACTGAAAAAATAATAATCTGTAATCATATGCAAAATGTTCAACAGGCATAGTATCCATTGCAGGACACCGCAGAGGAAGCCATTGCTCTCAAAAAAAGCACTGTAGCAATCCTGAAGTTTGCCAAAGACCACCGTGACTCTCCACAACACTACTGGGAAAATGTCTTGTGGACAGATGAAATGATGGTACAATTGTCTGGGAAGAACACACAACACTACATGTGATGTGATGTGAAAAGAGAACCAATATGAAAACATCATCATCATGTTTCAGAGCCTGGACTGTTTGCCATCATGGAGGGGAAAATTAATTTCCAAGTTTAGGAAGATATCCTACAGGATAATGTCAAGCTCCAAGTGTCTCCAAGCTGAAACTCAGAGGACGCTGGATGATGCAGCAGGACAATGACTTTAAACATCAAAGTAAATCTACTACAGCATGACTTCAGAGACACAGAATCCACTTTCTGGAGTGACCCAGTCAGAGTCCAGACCTCAGTTATGGCATGAAGAGAGCCATTCACTTCACACCAGAAATTGTGAATATTTGTGAATTTGGTGAAGATCAGATCACATTTCATGATCAATTTATGCAGAAAACCTGGAAATTGAAAATAGTTTCTGTTACTTTTTCTTGCAACTGTATTTCCTTCTTCCTGACTGTCAATATACAATACTCTGACCTCTTCACCTCCACCACTGCCCTCATACACTGATAGTGACTCACAGGTTGTTGGTGTGTGTGAAAGAAAAGGACAATATCTGGTATGACACACAGACCTCTTTTTGAATGATCCTTATCCAGCATCAACATAATAAGCCCTACACTGGTTTGCCAATAGAAAACCTTTAATGTTTCTATGGTATGCCTACAGTGAGAGTGTTATGGCTTGGACATGTATGGCTGCTAATTGGCTCAGCTATCTTCACTGATGTTACACCTGCTGACTGTTGAAGTAAAGTTCATTCTGAAATGTTAAGACATAGCAGTATTTTCCCCTCCTTCCAGTTGAAAAGAGGGGAAAATACGAGCAAGACAGGAACGCCACATGCGCCACTCAGCAAGACGTATGACGTTAGACGTACGACGTACGACGTAAAGAGACGTCAGTGACGTGGGGAATCCAGGGCGCCCTGCTGCTGGCGCTGAGTTTAAAGAGTCTGTGTTGGAGCGCTGTGGTTAAAACGGGCAGCTACTACATGTTAAGGTTACTTATCCAGCCCTAAACTGGAGAAGATGACTGAAAACAGGTGGGTTAGAAAAGGTTTTAATACTGTTTATCCATGTAAAATACACGAGCAGTAACTATTTAATGTCAGCGTTCAACGTGAGTTACTATCAGTGTGAAAACGAGCCAGCAACATTAGCATGACGGTACCTAGCTAGCTATCTGGTTGTGTTACAATTCAAGATGTTAAAATTAACCGTCTGTGTAAACCTTAAGTGAATTACTAACCTACGTTTAGCTGTGTGTTTGTAAACCGCCATAATGAACAACTTTAGCATAAAATTGAAGCTGTTAATGATCGATACCGCGCTTTCCCCTCAGCCAGGCCTCGGTTCTGTTCTGTGTGTTCTTCCCTCCTAAAGTCTAAACTAAGTAGAGACGCAGAAAATCAAACGCTGGTGTTTCTGTACACGCATATATCACCTGAAATAGACGTGACATGGAGTTTGCATTTTCTTTCGGACTAAGAATTTGCGCGGTAGTAGCTGCATCAATATGGCGGGCAGAGAGCTTCTTCTCTGGGGGGAGGCTAAATCGCTAACGAATGTTTCTCTGAACTGTTGCGATCAAAGATCCAGGGAAACATGTTATGTATTATCAACATTTTGATGACTGTGACAATAGTGTTTATAACTAGTTTCTCTTTCCACCCAGCATGCCTCTGCAGGAACTGCCCTGCCTCAGTCTTCAGGGCTCCATGTTGTCTCAGTCCAAGAAGATCAACAAACGCAAGTCCAGAGGCTGCCAGAGTGAAGGCCTGGACACTGAATGCACCCCAGTAGAGCTCATCCAGCAGTGGTCACCCCTACACAAACACCAGCGTCTCATCAGCAGGGGCAAAGAGAATGAAGACAACCAGTTTATCCTCGGCAGGAGATCGAGGAGGAGGAAAGAGTCCACCTCAGGTAGGAAAGATCTGTCTGACTTTCTTTAGGGAGCGTGTAGTTAGTAGCCATGATAACTTCAATGCTGTGTCTCTCAGCAGGCATTTCATGGGACCACCTTCCAGATGAGCTGCTTCTCCGAATGTTTTTCTACTTCCCTCTGAGCGATCTACTTAGAATGTCAATAGTTTGCAAGCGCTGGCACCGCTTAGCGTAAGTCTCCAAACACTACGTTGCACCTGTCATGCTGATACAGTCCCTAAAATGACTGACTACCATACAGCTTAAACTACAGATCTCTAATAAATAATCAGTCAGCATGACCCTGTACAGAGATGATATGAAACCAGTCAGATAACGGATACAAACTGATCATTTAACTGTGTCTTTTCCTTATGGCAGTGAACATCACACATTCATATTTAACACTGGAACAGAATCGAGATAGTTTGGTCTGAGCAGGTTGTTTACTCCAAACATACGACATATGTGACATGTAGAATCTGACTCCCTGACAACACCCCGTGTGTGTTTGTGTCCCAGGTTTGACGAGTCTCTGTGGCACAGTGTGGATCTGGAGGGGTTGACCCACATGGGCAGGGCTCTCCAACAAGTGCTGAAAACCGGTGCCCGCAGGCTGCGCTGCCCTCGCTCCTTTGTGGAAGAGCCACACTTCACAGGCACAGGGTGAGTCGAGCAGATACAGATGCTGAATCCAGTTTTTCTTCTGGTCTGTACAAGTCAGACTGCGTGGTCCAGTTCGGACAGGCTCACTCTCATTTTTAATGAAGAACTCATATTCTATATATTTACTGGAAGATACAGTGAAGACTGAATCTGTATCCTTGTCAACCTTACAAGAAAGAAGTCCAGTTGCCATGACTCAACTTCCAGACAACTTCACCTGGATGAATGAGAATCTTCAGACATATCCTGGTCAAGTTCCTTCTCATTCCAAGCTACAGTGAACAGCTGTTTTTAGAAAAATGACTGACTCGTTTAAAACCAACATGGTTTGAACCGTTGTGTTTGGTTTTGCTCATGTGATAGAATAACACTTGTCTTTTCAGCAGCGTCATATGTAATGTAGTGTTTACCTGTTGACCAAATGAGAATAATGATTGACAGGTGTTGTAGTGTTTGGATTAGCAGTAAACATAAATATGTTGGGTTTATAAAATGTACATTAGTCACGGTCTCTGGTTTTGTTTGCTGGACAAAAGGAGTTCTACAGCACAAACATGGATGTTACTTTTCATTAGGGTGGTGCCTAAAGAGCTGTTGAAGGCTGTGACTTTAGAAGTAAAAAAAAAAAAAAAAAAAGGCTTTAAGACATTGTCCTTGTTTTGTCTTTTCTGTTCAGCCCTCTGCAGATCGTTCATATGGACTTGTCCAATTCCATCATCCCGACCTCAGCTCTGGAGAGCATCATCAGTCGCTGCAGGCTGTTGGAGTGTCTGAGCCTGGAGGGTCTGCAGCTCTCAGACAACATCATCAAGTAAGCTTCCTGTTCTTCTCCTGTCACCAGAGAACAAATCAACATTTTCTGCTTGACCTCGTCTGAGGCGTGAGACATGATGCTGATCCCTTCAGCGTCATTAATGATTCATCTGTGTTTGTCATTTGTTGTGTAGTTATCAGAGCTGATATTGATGACCTCAGTCTGGTGTGTGTGTTCTTGTTTCTAACAGATTTGCTTGGATGATATTTGATGCCTTTCTCTCTTTTTCAGCTCTCTGGCCATGAACCCAAACATCCAGGAGCTCAACCTGTCCGGGTGCTCTGGCTTCTCCGCTCCTGCTCTGGCTGACATGCTCAAATCCTGTTCCAGGTCTGCCTCTCAGTCCACTTCACCTGTCAGAACACTGTTATTCAAATAACTTACTGCTGATGTTATTCATCTCATCACTATGCTTTATTAATGCTGTGTTTTGTGCATTTGTTCTTTCTTCTGTCCAGTATTAAACAGCTGAATATATCATGGTGTGAATTCAGCAATGATCATGTGAAGAGTGTGGTCAATAATCTGAGTTTCTGTGTTACTCACCTTAACATCAGCGGTTACAGAGAGAGCCTCACACTGGACGGTAAGTGACAGATGTTGATGTCAAATCATGACCTTAAAGGTAGAGAGATGGGCTTCAGTAGCTTTTTGTCAAAAGTCACAGGTTGATATTAAAGCAACCAGCTTTTTCTAATCACAGGATTTTGATTGAAGGACCAGTCAGTAGATGAACCTGACACTGAAACTAGAGTATTAACAATTTTCCAAATCCATGATTTGATTCAACCAACTTATCAGAATCATCCCTACTTAAAGTAAAAGGCCAGTGACTTTCTCCACATGCTCAGAACACAGACTGTGAAAAGTGATGATCTGAAGCTCTTTTTGGTCACATTTTAGTGAGTAAGAAACCTGTTACCAAGTGCAGCTGGTGTGTTCACTGATGTGGTTTTGTTAGTTTTTTAACATTAATGAGCTCTATGGCACAGACAAATAAGCTAAAATCATGTTCTAGATTCACAGATGTTACATTGAGCTAACATACTTCATTGTGAGTTTTAGTCCAATAACAAAAATGTAGAAAATCATCAGCCTTATTCTTCAGATTGATAGAAGCAATCCGTTGGCCAGAGTTTACAGCTTTGTGCATCTAAAACGGTCATGTTCATTCTTGTTTTTTTTCTTTAACATTACCAAGGTGAAGAGCTATTCCAACAGTTCTAACTTCACATTCATGCTACAGCAAAGCATTGTCTCAGTCTGTCCACCAGGTCAGTCAAGTTGTGTTGAGTGTACGTCAAACCACATGCTTCCGTTGTAGACACAAGCACAGAAACGGTCCGCGCTGCCTTTTTTCCATCAGGTGAAGTCTCTAGCCTGCTGTGCTGTCGCTCCCACACTTTTGTGTGCAGTGACTCCACTGACAACACGTGAATCACATCTGGGTTTTGCTGAAGCAGTCAACAAGAAAATGCCTGCTACCTTTTTGATCAACTTTAAGTTGCTGTTAGTGAAATGTCAACGTCAAACAAGATGCAGAGCAAAGAAAACAAAACATTGCTCAGTTGATCATAGTGATGGATTTTGATTCAGTTGATGTGGAGACTCCTTCCAGACTCCTGGTGATACATTTACTACAGCACGTAAAACTAGATGTGCAGCACACACACAGTACAGTACAACAGTGTAGATGTGATTTAATTGTACTATGTTTCTTTGACAGATGTGAAGGTGCTGGTGGAGAGATGCCCTCGTATTCACACTCTAGATTTAAGGTATGTGCTCCTTTCACTTCATCCACGGTTTCAGATGCTGTGGCCAAAACTCGGTGGATGTTGATTTAAATGTCTGGTTCTTCTGTTGCAGTGACAGCACTCTGCTGATGGCTAACGGCTTCCCTGTCCTCGTACAACTGGAGGATCTGCTTCACCTGTCCCTGAGCCGCTGCTATCACATCCACCTCGCTGCTCTCACGTAAGTTCCCCTGCTGCTGTCTCTGCCACTCTCACTTTGCGCTACTGAGTCGAAATCCAAAACCTGATTGGTGTCGTACCTTCAGTGACCTGGCCAAGACGTTCCCCTCACTGTGCCTGCTGGACGTGTTCGGCCTCGTGAACGACAGCCACCTGAACTCTCTGAAGAAGGAGATGCCTCGCGTCGGCATCAACACCAGGCCCTTCTCTGGCATCGCCCGGCCCACGCCTGCCAACAGGCTCGTCGGCTCCCTCAGCGACCACACCATGTGGAACAGGAAGTGTCGACTGAGCTTCCAGCATTAACCGGCAGCCTCACTCTGAGCAGAGCTGGTTTGTGTTGCAGGCAGTCGGGGCCTGTTGTGTAGTGCAGGAGCCGTGTTTTAGTATTTGCTGGCATTAACAGTGCTGTAGGTCACATACTGAACCGCGCGTTAAGTACTCGACAGGCTCGCTTGTAGAAAAATGTTTTTACATAGGAAAGTCAGACTCTGATATTGAGTCCAGTTCTTGTTGGAATGTATTCAGTGAAACTTGCAATGGATTTTTGTATCTGTTTTAGGTTCTAATAATGTGTTAATTTAAAATATTTGCTAAGTGAAACCTGGTTTAAAAGTCTGAAATGTTTTAACTCCAGCAGATAGAGGAAGTCTAAATGTTTGATAATGTCAGGGTAAAATGTTTTTTATCTGCTGCTTTTGATCAGAAGAGCTTTTAATGTAAATGATGGATCTAGATCTTCAGTGTCTGAAACAGTCAATTTTCCTGATGAACTCGGTGTTGTTGTAAATGATCCCATTAGCTCAACTGTTGTCAGTGTGTTCACTATTGACCAGCTTAACTTTCATGTACATCTGACTTCTCTACACATGGGCGGCAGTTGTTTATTATGTCAGTGTGGATGTCTAGATTACCATGTCATTCAATTGTTAGACTGGACATTAATGAAACAGGAGTTTTAACTTGTTTGTAAATTGTTCATTTCCCTTCTGAGCTTTCAGTAAACCACAGAATAACTGATGAACTCAGCCCGTTTCATTTTGTGGAGTGTGGAGCATCACATTAGAACCTTGTCAGAAAGCAGTCGTCCAAGTGCAGAGTCAGTCTCTTGATTCCTGGTTCTGTGTGTGTTGAAGTGTCTTTGGACAAGACTCTGAACCTGAATCCCGAGCGCTGTGAAAACTTCCCCGTGGAGATTTAAGTTTATCAAAATAATAAGGGGCCTGATGATCAAAAAGCCCAGAACTCACAGATGTTATTTTGCCATAATGTAAAGTGACAATGACTACATTAACTGTAACTGAGCAGGCTACTGCTGATGACTGAATTAAAAGATTCTCATTTGCCAAGAAAAAACTCAGTAAAGCACATTCTTATAAGTGCCTACAGTGGCTCAAAAGGGACACAGGGAAATAAATATAAAGAAATGTGATTAAATACATTTAAAAAGTGAAATTTTTAGTATTTCTGCATTTATTTCTTTACATGACCATATTTATTTTTACATTTATTTCCATTCCAAAAACATTCTCAGATTTAAAAAAAGTCAGATTTCAGCCATTTGAATGCAGGTGAATGATACGACATGTGATCAGATGAATTAAACTGTCTACTCGCCAGTGTTACTCTGGATAATTAACAAATATCAGTGTAAACGCTGGAACTACTGTCCACAAAAACAAAACGGTCCCAGAGAAGGATGTTAATCTCCCTGAGTCGATAGCAAAACCTTTTTTTTCTCTCCTCTTACGGCAATCTTCTCTGGGTAATCACACACTGTTGAAGCACAACAGTAAATGACAGAGGCTGTAATGAGTTGAAATAAGAACACAAGCAGTTTTATTTCTACAGCACTTTATCTGATTTAAAAAATAAAAAAGGTGACGAGTTATTTCCACAAAGAACCCAGCAATACTGTAAACTAGTTCCCAAAGTCCAGGTCAGGGAGGTGTTTCAAGATGCACTAACAGTGTTTTACTTATTACAAATATATACTAGAGACACTGCTGATCCTGAAATAATCAACTTTTTGAAACCTGTTTGTGCAAGTGTAACCTCTTTAAAATGTCAGAATCAATGAACAGTGTAGTTCAAATGTTTAATGCTGAGTGATTTCACTGTGTGAAAACATCTGTTTCTATTAGATACAGTTCAAATATGTTTGTGTGGTGGAAATATTGAGCATGATCATCCCCAGAAACATGCTGACTGAAAAAACGTAATGCTCGTTTGACCTGAAACATGGAGCAAAATGTGCAGAAAAAACAAAAAGTAACCTATGTTGCACAAAGGCTTTGACCAAGTTACACAGATGTGAGAGTACATCACATCTTGTGTTCTGAGAAGTGAAGCTGACTTTTAGATGAAAGGTGAAACTGTCAGGTGCAGCTACTATCAAATAGGACGTCTGGAAGCTAAGAGCAAATGGAGAATGTGCTTTCTACTAACAGCGCGCTCGCTCATTCACCTCTTTAGTTACTACTAGGTCAGAGACGGTCGCCAGTTCAGTCCACAGGCTGGCAGGATTAAATTCCTCCCACCCCCACCTCATTAAGCAAGGCTTTCAGCCACAACAGCTTCTGTGTAGCTTCTGGCTGTGACTGTGACAGAGAGACCGTATCTCAGTCAAACTAGCCTGAATAAATAAAGATATTTCAAAAAATATGATTAAGTACAAAACAGATTTTAGCCAGGTGGATTCTCATCCTGTTAGAACCTGGGGGAAGTGGCTTGAAGGGAAAAAATCAACAGAAAAGAAAAAATCTGATTTGAAAAAATGCACACAATTAATAAACAATAGTAACACTGACACCTTTTTGTCAGGCATAAAAATATTCAACACTTGTAGAGGCCTCTCCAGTGTCCCGTGCTCTGGTCTCGTGAGAGTCAGTCTAGAACCACCGTCCGGAGCTGGTCCTCCTCGCACATGCTGATCGTAGCGATGGCACCGTCGTTGAACTCAAATGAAGTCCCGCCGTCAACCACCATGCAGGCATCCCAACAACGAGAGCGGACGCACACTCTGGAGGAGGGAGAGCACAAAACAAAACAAAGGTCAGGGCCGTCTTCTCCATGTGGTGGACAGTTTGCTGGGAGTCTGACGAGCAGTCACTGACTTGCTGGCGAAGCCTCTCTGCTGACTGTTGGAGAACACTCTGTTGACGATGGGCTCCCTGACGCTGTAGAACAAGCGCCTGTCATCCGGACTGAACACCAGCGACTTGTTGTATTCATCAGTAACTGGACACACACAGACACCATCGTCACATTAAACAAACAAAAATGTACAAGTGAACATGAGAATAAACGGAGGCTTCATCAATTCACCCTTTTCAATAAATTCACGATCCAGTGGGATCTCAAGACCTGTGCAGGACTTTCCTGAAGGGAGGAAAAAAAAGACATGATATCTAATTTGCTTTAGACTTGATTTGTTTCCAAACAGCATCAAAAACATCCAACCTACCAATTTTTAAAACCTCTTCCACAGCTTGTTCAGCAAGTTTGTTGATGTTATATGACCTGCAGACACCAAGAGAGAAAATCAATGGACGTGTGTATCAGATTCAATCCAGGTGTTTCAGTGTTGAAGAGCATGGGACATACATAGACATACGGTGACCCCTGACCTTTGACCACCTACATTTAATCAGTTCAGTGAACATTGTGGCCAAATTTAAAGACATTTCTTCAAGGTGACAGACAACTCAAACACATGTGACTGCTGGCGTGGAGGCATAAAAATATGACTGCCGAGTCCTATTTTATTGCAGATGACGTCAAGTTTTGATACAAAAGATTTCAAAGCAAAAATCCACTGATTGTGAGCCAGTTTCAAAATCAAGCCAAACATCTGTCAACAGCACGGTGTTCTTCTCCACTCACCAGACATGAAGATCCAGGCTCTATCTTTTTACTTAGCTCGATCTCTCAACATAACATTATTCTCAAAATGTCAAACTACTGCCATAAATTTCATTTGATTTGCAATTTGAGTTTAAAGCCTGTTTAAAGCCTGTAATTTCATAAAAAGTTTAACCACTGAACACTGGCTCATGCAACAGACAAGATTCAAATCTAAAGAGAACGAAACTTTATGAGCACAGTCCTGCTCCCAATTAAGGAAGCGCCATGATATTTCCACTACCTAAATATAACAGGCTAAAAATAACACCATTTATTTGTTTCTCCATTGTGTGCATTTTTAGCCTGTGTGGCCAGCAGTTATCTGGGGCCTTCAGGTCATTTTGTTTTAGCCCTGTGCCGATGTTACATTAGCTAAATGCTTCATGTAAAGCTCATTATACTTATGTGTACCAGGCTTTGGATCCTGTTCCTGTGCAAATGCTGAGTCCTGAACTCTTCTGTTTTTCCCATGGGCCGTCATCCACAGAGATCTCGTAGTAGGAAGCCCTATGGAGCAAGAGGTTAACATGCTGTTTGAAGGATTTTAACTTCACCCTGTGATGGACAGAAATTCCAATGATGAGGGTGGTGGTGAAGAGGCTGTGGATTGATGAAGATTACAGCATGCACATAGAGGTGCTTGAAAGTCTGTGAACCCTTAAGAATTTCCTCCATTTCACTTTCATGTCCTAAAACTGGATAAAAAGAATTCAATTCAACAAACAAGTTAAAAGCAATAAACTTACTCATTTATTTACCAAGGTAAATGATCCAGTCTTAAATGGCAAAAGTATGTGAACATGTGTGTACAGAAACTGGTGTGAAACCCTTGTGCAGTCTTAACATTTTTACTACCCGTTTATCAGCCCTGTACATAAGCTTGGAGGGATTTTAACCCTTCCTCTTTACAGAACAGCTTCAACTGCTCACGGGTTGGCTTCCTTGCAGGGACTGACACATATGAGATAAGGTTCTTATGCTGGAATGCAGAGTCTAATCACTGCTATACATAAGGCGTCTCGTTCAAGCCAAAAAGTTCTACATTCGTCCAGTAGCCTTCTGCTTGGTCCACATGGTCTTAAGCAAACTGCAGACAAACGGCAATGTTCTTTTTTAGAGTAGTGGCTTCTGCCCTGGGGTTCACTGTGATCTCCCAGACGTCTGTACCATTGCTCTTGGTGTGATCTTTGGAAGGGTAACACAGGTGTAGAATGTTTTCTATTTGGAGTCCAAACTCTTGAGATTTTTTGTAACCCTTCCAGCCACTTAAACCGCTCCAGGGCAAAATTTTTTTAAAGGCTGCTACATCATGAACAAGACGAAAGAATCTTCCTCACACACAACATGAAGAATTAATTGATAATCCTAGAGGTTCACACACTTTTGCCACACAAATCCCAGTTAATAAATGAGTAAGTGTAATACTATGTCTTGTTTGTTCCATTTTTTATAGTTGCATTACTTGTGTGAAAATCTGATCACATTTTAGGTCATTATAACGCAGAAAAAGAAACAACAAAGGGTTCGCCAACTTTCAAGTGCCACTGAAGGTACACAGGTTTAGATGGAGCTACGAGAATCAACTGAAATAACTGAAGTACCTGGAGGACAGAGATTCTCCGATGAAGATTTCATTCAAGCTTCTGACAGGAAGGAGGCTGGGCTTGGAGACGGTCTCATGCAGAGTCCCCGCCCCTGAGAAATCTCACTGAATTAGTGGAAGAACAACTAGAGAACACAAACATCAACTTCCAGATACACAACAATCCAACTCCTGATAACTAATGGATCTAATGCTATGTGACAGATTTCTACTAGTGCAAAGGCAACAGTTAGTCACATGGAGCCATACTCTTCAGGCTGTCCATGGTGGTGATACGGTGGGCTTGGCTGTGTTGTTCTAGGCTCAGCTGCTGTTCATGCAGGTCCACAGGTGTGGGATTGATTCCTGTGCCCTCTAAATGTAGACGGATTCTCTGACGCCAAAGCCACCTGCACACAGCACACAAGAGGTAAAATTATTCAACATGTTCTATTGAATAGAATAGATGTTCTATTGAAAAAAGGAAAATCTTATTTTCTCCAAAAATAGACAACCCATGGACAAAATTCAACCCTCATATTCAATATCTGTCAAGCAGCCATTGACCTTTATGACCTGTGTTTCTGTCTCTATTAGAGTTTTAGCCCATTCCTCATGTGTAAAACCTTCCAGCTTACTAATATTTGGGTTCTGTGCTGCTCCTGCTTTCTTTAAAACCTACCAAAGAACAATGTAAAGTGCTTTGAGATGAGTTGTGTTGTGATTTGGTTGGTGCTATATAAATAATCTTAATTAAAACTGAATTGAATAGAAAGAACGGTACAGACAACGACGGATGCTCACATTAGTGAACCCATCGCACAGAAAGTACAAACAAAATAAGGGATCAGTGATCTAATGGCTGTAAATGTAGCAGCACATCTGAATCTCAAATCTTTCCATTTATTAGCAGCATGACTGTAGGTTCACATTATAGCAGCATTTGCAGGTGTACATTTACATAGCAAAGAGCCTGTAGATATGTACACATTTATACACGCTCATCTTCTGGTGCTTCTCACCAGCCTACTGTCCAATTACTTCTGAGCCCCTAAAATTGGGGGTCTATGTACAAAACTGGTGATAAACTCTGTAACCTACACTTCAGATACACTGACCTCTAGCTGGTGATTTTACCAGCCTCAGTAACTGGATTTAGGCCATCCCAGAGAGCAGTGGGGCTTTAGACACCATGTGACTTTTTTCCAGACAACACAACTTTAAACTCATGCTGGCCTCTGAGCTAAGGGAAGAGCAACAGCTCTAAGGAGCTCTAAGAGCGCACAGGGGAACATGACTGCATGTTCACTGGAAGGAAGCAAAAAAGCTCTCAAGATCATTTGTGGGTAAATACGCACCTAAACTCACCACGACAGAGTTTCTCCAGTGCCTCTGGAAAGGCATGAGTGTACCGTACAGGAAGGCACAGGTGGCCCTCTGACCTTCAGGAGAAAGAGGACGATTTAATGAACTCAGCTGAATGTAAGATGACTGTTAAATAGTGTGGATTATGCTCACTCAGATTGTTATGGACTAACTTCGTAGGGAACTGTCTCCATTACTTACTTATTCCTCAAAAACCACAGCAGGATAAATGATGCATTGGTTCTTTAACCCTTAAACAATCTAACATAGTAATTCAAGTTCAGTGTTTTACCTTTCAGGGTCAGTGTTAACTCCAACGACTGGTTTGTCCTTACTTAAAACCTTACTGGCAACAAGGAGCATTGTCCCATCACCTAACAAGACAAGCTGCAGTTAGAGAACTTGCATCTGTTGCCTGAAACCTTTGTTGATGAGACATTTTGTCCCTGAAGCTGTACTAGCCAACACAAAAGTTGGTGTCCAAGGACGATTCTTTTACTTCAGTGAGAAATTCTAACTTTGTTGAAATTAAAAAGCAAATGACACGCCTTGTATTTACAGAATCAATGTTAAGATTCAGGGGCAGCTAAAGTACAAAAAACCAAATGAGCCAAAAATCTGAAACTCTACCTCCAGCAGAAATGATGGCATCTGCCCACCGCACAACTTCTTCATTATATTCTCCTCTCTTCACGACTTGTACATCAATGCCTTCCCTCCTGCAAAAATTGAATTATTAAACAGACTTTTACAAATACTGTCCCAGCTGCAAACAATATAACCTCCCCAGTCTGCCTCTGAGGAATATGGCTGTGATAATGATCGTGTGCTCGGCCACATCTTACCGCAGGCTCTTCACAATATGTTCCACATTGTTAGTGTGGATGTTGTGTCTTTCCAGTAGACCGCTGTAGCTGGAGCCCTTCATGGCAAGCTGCAGAACACAGACACAGCAAAAATCCAGTGACAGGTAAAACGTTAAGTGTTACTTTTTTCCTGTGCATCAAAAGTGTGCCTCAGGGTGAAATGCATTCTTACCAGGTGTTTGAGATCCTCTTCTGAGAGACCTGCATAGCGATACCGCTGCTGCTCAAACTCGTACCTGGTAGTCTTTGTAACCACTGCTACCTTTTCCGGTTTGAATCCAGCTTTTGGCTGAGATGAGGTGTTGCATACTGAGGTATGGAGGGGGCGGAGTGAGTTTCTATACACCAGGCTGACAGCTCGAGTCCCAAAGCTCACCAAGTTGACCATAGAACAGCGAGTCATTTTTCTTAGTGAGCACACAACCATCAGGACTAAATGTCCACTTACATGTGCTGAATAAAGGTCCTGCTCGGTACGGCTGTTACGTAGCTGACATACCAGACAGCCCTATGGCCAAATGTAGTTGTTACTGTCGAGGGGGGGGGGTCAAGAAGTCTGACACACCGAGCCAATAGGTAAGGTCACCACGTCCAACAAGCTCTTCCCTAGCTAACCAATGATCCGTTTGGAAAGTAGTGGGGTTACTTTCTAAGTCGAGTGTTCCCTCAAACAAGTAAGTAAACAACAAGTACGGCAGCTATTTAGCTTTGCTACAGAACTATTTATCTTGCTAGCCGGATTTGATAACGTTAACACCTAGCGTTGAGTTACCAGCAGGGCTTAAAAGCTAAAAGTAGCTTTTAGCTTGCGCTCAAGTCGTAAGCAAATAGTCCTGTACATTACATATTCCGACTGGAGTTAGCCTTACAACAGACCACACTAAGGCTGTGTCACACACTTCGTGTCCAAAAGCCTTTATAACACGAAGTAACACACACGAGTGAAGAATAAACGAATACAAGACAACACTAGCTACACTGCACACATCACGCAACCTGGCACGTACGCGTACTGTACGTAAGCTACGTAGAGTTTAATCTGATTGGCTACTCGAAGGGCTGGGACTGTGACGTAATTGTTTTGGCTGCTGATGCCTTCAAGGACACAGGTAATAATGCAGGAAAATGGGAGCTAAGTCCCACAAAGTCTTGGGAACAACCATCCAGTGGGCCCCGAAATGGGACACTAACACATCTACTATCACAAAGAAGGCTGTGCTACAGTTTTACTTTATACATCAGGTAATAAAATTCAGAATGTCATAAGCACTGCTGGTGCAGTCATCTCCTCCATCACTGTGTGGTTTGGCTCTCCACCATTGCACTCTGAACATAGATGGCAGTGTGTTGCACAGCGTGCAGGGATGACCATTGACCTCACACTCCCCTCCTTCACAGACATCTATGTCTCCCGAGTGTCTCCCCTCAAAAAGAAAAATCAGACTGAGAACCCAGAACCAAGACCACCCACCATCTCCACCAGCTTCTTTCCCCAGGCGAAGACAGTAAAATAACCACCACTCACCTCGTATTTGTATCCTGATTCATAGTTTCTGTTTATTGTATTGTAATATTGTTCAATTCACTTATAGTGTATTTACTGATTATTTTTAGCTTATATTCTTTTTGGTTAATTGGTGACTCTAAATTACTCATAGGTGTGAGTGGTTGTCTCTCACCCAATGACAGCTGTGATTGGCTCCAGCACCCCTGTGGCCCTTAAGAGGAAAAGCAGTTAAGATAATGGATGGATAGATGGATGGATGTTTTTGAGTGAGGCTTACCCTTCTAACCAATAACAGAGGCCAATTCTTTCTGCTTGGTTAATAAGACTTGGAGCTTTGTCATTCATTGTAATTTCATAATGATGTTTACCTCTAGGGCTGGGCAGACCGTGATGCAGCTCAGCAGAGGAAGGAAATTGAAGGCTGGTGGCTCATGCTAATATTAGCTCAAGATGCATATTGTAGTTTTAAGACAGATCTTTATCTGTTTTCTTTTTCAACTGATGCCAGAGTCAAGCCCCATGCCAGCACTGAGCTTGCTTTCTCAACCTTGTTTGTCAAACCAATTAGCCTCCCCAGCAGACCACAAGGAAGAAGAGAACAACAAGATCTGAACCACCTCCACAAGAATGAACCACAGTCTGCAGTTCACGTAATAAATTAGTTCCTGTTGGCACCATATTGTGTCAGAGTCAGTACAAAATCATCATCAAGTGAACAGGGGTATAGGGACTGATTTCAAAACATTTATCATGGTTCACATTATTTTCATTATTGAGCATATAATCAACAAACAGGTGGCTGTAGATCAGGAGGTAAAGCACACAGAGAACCAACAAGGTAGAAAAGTGCTAGACCATTTACTATTTAACAACCATAACCTAATTTAATGTATTAAAAACACACATAAAGTTTATTATGTGGATGATTCTTTAAACTACAAAAGACAACAATATTTCAATAGCTTTAACTCTCAAATAATGCATGCTGGCAAGTCTACTGACATAGTAGTTTTTTATCAGGCTAATATAATGAAGTGAGTGAACTCTTAGAAACTGGTTTTCCTCTTAAAGGTGGTGGGAGTACTGGAGCCTGTCCCTGCTGTCACTGGGCAAAAAAGGGGTTCAGACATAACTTGACACCTAAGGGCAATTTAGAGTCACCGAGTAACCCTAACCATAAGAACTGGGTTCTGTTCTACAGACGTACGTATGGACAACCTGAATTCATAATGACCTACCTAACATAAAAAACTACCTCTATTGAAATATAGTTCTTATTTGTAGTTTTTTCCTTTTCAAATTCATGATAGAAGGTGACTGCATGTCTTTAATATATTCAATTAGGTTAAAGTTGTTTATTGTTTATAGTTGTTCTGACTATTAAAATGATGAGTTGAATGAATGAAGTTCACTCAGCTCATTAAATGAAATAGATTTAAAAAAAAGAGTTAAATTCATATTAGTTGTTTTTGTAGTTCAAAGATAACAATTATGGTGGAAAGCGCTGTGTTTAATTCAGATCATGTTTATTTTGTTTCACATGAGTGAAAATCACGATGACCATGATGATTCACAATATCAAGCTTGGTGTTGAATCCAGTACCTACCCTTTTTAAAGTTACTGGTAGCAGCTTGACATGGAGAGTTTGTACTGGCCTTGGTGTGGCTCCAACAGAAACCAGTTAATTGTGTTAGCTGAAGAACTGTTTGAGGAGTTAACTCTTCAGATGAACTGAGAAAATGTTTATGGGTGTTTCAGTTTGCCGAATTAACAAAAATGTCAAATAAATAAATACAGCAAATGAAATCAGTCAATCAAGACTGAGGTTTAAACAGCAGACCATTCAAATAAAGTGAACATAGATTTGTAAGTCAACTAACACACAAGTCGAAAGAGCATGCAGCAATATTTAATCAAGATCATATTTAGTTGTGTTAGAACAACTAATGCTTTTTTTGACTTGACATAAATTTTTAAAGCAGCCACGTGACGCATGTTATAAAGTTGATACAACAAGTTATATTTTACAGTGTAAGTAGAAACAGGCAGAGAAAGAGATTAACTTAAGGGTCTAAAAATATAAGAATGCTATACTAAAACCCACAGAAAGTCAAATCAGTGACACAAGCAGACATTACTGAGAGTCTGGATCACAAACAAACATCTACAGAAATATTTCATTCATTAGTGTGACAGTGACCAGGGAATAGTGTTTGTAAAAAGCTGCACGACCTGATTTGAGGGGTATTCTTCACTAATTATATTCAACTTCACGAGGGAATATTTTTCCATACAGTGAGGTCACTTATTACAGCACAAGCTCTACTTTTTTCATCTAATTGTGGTGTGTCATTTAGTCTGTGGAATTACCTTAAACTATGACACCTCCCAAGCGAGATGGTGTGTATCAATTACACTGGGTTACTGTTTTATGCCAGAAACAATTCTGTATGTGTCTCTACAAGACTGCAGTAACACAAAAACACAGAATTAAAGACTCAAAGGAAAGAAATGAAGAGGAGATGAGAGCAGGAACATAGGAGAGGATGAGATAATATCACATTTTACATGGATCAATCCCCAAGCAATAATTCTACTCATAACAACTCTCAACAAAGTTTTCATACATCTGGGGCTCACCTGAAACTGTGTCACAGGCCTAACAGTGTTATTATGGGAGGACCCGTTTCTAATTTGTCCTGCTAGTCTCCCTCACTTCCTCCCTCCCTCCCTCTCTATGTCTCTCTTCTTTCCAACTACAGTGGGAGACCACTTTCACTTCGTAGCTTCATCACCCAGTCACTCTCTCCTCCTGAATCAAAGAAGCTCCAGCAAAGCTCCTGCACTTCTGATCCTGCTTCACAGACCTGCTTGGTTGACCAACAGCACTGTTAACTGAAGAGCAAAAGCCGGCTCAGTCAGGTATGAGCAACCTCACTATTTGATCTTTTTTAAAATATATGGCTGTACTAGTATTGCACTAAGTATTGATAGGCATACCTTATGCAACATGGATGATATCCATATGTCTGATTCTGAGCAAAAAGCTAAAGTTAAAGTTATTTTTTGCAAAGATTTACCTGTTTGTGTTTCATTGTTGACCAGCAGTGTGTGTATGTGTGTATGTTGGGATGCGTTCCCCTCATGCACATATGTATATATGTATATATGCATATAAGGTGGAGGAAGAAGGAGAAAATAGGAGGTAGTGAGCTATGGTATAGTATGAGGGAGAGAAAATAATGACAACATTACTGGTTTTCCACCTCAAAATACTGTAATACATTCATAACAATGTGTCATTACACTGAAAGCGTTGCTGAAGTTTTGGCCTTTTCAGTGAGATCTTTCTATAGAGGTTAAATCCTTCTACTTATCTAAAACACTACTTCCAAGAAATCTACTGAACTCTTTCTGGACTATCTAACTATCCCTCCACAGGCTCAGCAAAGCCAAAGGGGGAATTTTGTGTGTTCAGTGTTTTAGCACAGAATGAGGACTGTGAATTTTGTACCTTATCTCTGATATCTCATATAACATATAAACTGTTCACATATACTGAACCAAGACAGCTGGAACCAAGACAGCTACTATTCGTTGTGCATTGGCTGCCTTTCTGGCCTTTGCCCCTGGTGGAGTTTGCTAGAGTCAAAAATTACCTAGCTACGCTACTGTGGAAAGTTGTCAATGGGCATACAAGTATTGCATAAAGGCAGATGAGAAATTATCTGAACATTTCCATTAAAACTAAATGTTTCTTGGTAAATACTGCATTCACCTGAGCTTGACATGAATTTACCAGCCTGCTGATGTGTAGATGCACCTTTTAATTTTCATTAATAGGCACACTGTTTATTGGTTTACTACAGCAGGATGCAGCGTTTCAGGGAAGGTATTCACATACGCACCATGAAGGCAAAAAGAAAAGTGGAGGAGATCTCCAAAGAGGACGTCCAGGCTTTCCTCAAGAAGAATGCCTTTGTGCTCTTTACAGTTGGGGCAGTTATTGTAGGTGTGTATGTCTCTGCAAGCTAAACTGAAATGTCTCAGCTTTCATTCAGTCAGAGTCTTGTCAATGCAGTGAAGGGGGCACATGTTGTTCTTTCTGCAGGTGTTGTTCTGGGATTCGCTCTGCGCCCCTATAAGATGACCTATCGAGAAGTGAAGTACTTCTCCTTCCCTGGAGAGCTGTTAATGAGGATGCTTCAGATGCTTGTTCTGCCCTTACTGATCTCTAGTCTAATAACAGGTACAACAGATTCACAGCTTTCAAATCATATTTGGTTTGTTAACATTTACTTGTGTTTTCACAGAATAACAACAGAGTTTCTTTACAGTATTCTGCATGAAATGGACACAGTAGATATTATATGATCTCTCACTTTTGGTCAATAGTCAATCAGCCACTACTCTACATTTGCACTGTTAATGGACAAGGAATGAAATGGGAACCAAGTATGCGCCAAGATTTTAGTTATGAGTTTACCGACTGGTTATCACACAGCCTTTACAGTTTTAACTGTATTGAAGCAACACTTAAAATTAAGTAAACTGATCTTGGAAACAGTAGACTGGGGAAGTTTGGTCCTATCATTTTCAAGGTCAACATAATCTTTCAGACTGTCAAGCCAATAAATCCTAAACCACAACACCTACAAATGTTGATGAATGTCTTGGCACACTTTAACAAAAACAGAAGAAACCAAAGGTAACTTTGGAAAAAATATGAAACTGACAATAGTAATTCAAGAAAAAACATTTAAGAGATAAAAGTCAGATTTTGCTTTACACTTTTGATTGAACAGCCTTTTTACAATGTTACAAAAAAATAAAAAATCAGTTCAAGTACCCCTGAAAAAAATTGTAAATAATACAAATAAATGAATTATAGTGTCTCCTGTAATTAGCATCGTACATGTCTTCAATCTTGTAATCAGTCATCCAGTCTATTTAAATGGAGTCATTATGCTGTTTGATATCAGTGCACCACACTGAACTTTAATCAGAGAAAGCAAATGAGAGAGTTGTCTAAGAAGATCAGAAAGAGAATTATAGACAAGCATGTTAGAAGTGAAGGTTATAAGATCATCTCCAAGCCACTTGATGTCCCTGTGACTACAGTTCCAATTATTATTAAGACCATGGGACTGTAGCCAACCTTCCTGATGTGGCTGTAAGAGAAAAATAACCTCCAGATTGAACAGAAGGAAATAGTGAATGGTATATAGAGAGCCAAGGACTAATAACATATAAAAAATTGTTTTTGTTGCTGAGACATAACCACTTATATCGAGGTGGTTCATGAGGAGGTCATCTTTACAAGCCAATAATTAATGAGGAGGCCATCTTTGCCCCCAGCTTGGTGATTAAGAGATTCCCACTGATTTGCTACAGAGAGAACTTGGTTTATCCCTGTGGCCTCTAACTTCATCAGTCTATTCTCATGGTTCGCAGCAGTGGGACATGGTCTCACACAATCTTTAAGGCACTGCCCTCTGCAACTAGCACTTTATGAACACGTTGAAAAATGAGCCTGAACATGGAGAAATAATATTGCAGAGGTTAGATGAACCAAAGTTCTAGCTAGGAGACACGGATTGGTTGTTCTTCTTTCCCAATTTGAGTGTTTTCTTTTAAAGCTAACCTCAATGTTTGTTAGGAAATTGATACACATCAATACAAGTTAAAATTATGGGTTAGTTTTTCTTATATAATCATTTCGGATCATTTTTTTTGGTATAGGCCGAAATACTATTCAGAGCTGAGATACCTGTTTATTCTTCAGTATGGAGCAAAATACAACCTGACACTTGCTAAATTAATCTAAAATGGACCTAAAATATAACTGATTTAAGCTGCAGATTTTGCTTTCAGATTTCTCTGTGAATCTTTTCATGTATGAATAATTTTTTGTCTTTTTGTCAAAGAAGCCAATGTTTTTTGTGGTTGTCCAACACAAAGATCTCAAACACTCAAAATTTGTTTTTAGCCATTTACGTTCTTGATCTTGACAACTGTTGAAAAGGGGGTTTTCCTCACCAGGTAAAGAATTATTCTGTCATCTATCACAGTTTGTTTTTCATGGTTTTCAGGCCTTTAATTTTCCTGAGCTCAGCAATGTGTTCTCTCTTTTTTTAAGAAAGCACCAAGTAGTATATCTTCCCACACCACCTGTTTTCGCTTTGATAGATTTGATATGATTTTTCAGCCTAATGATGCTTGTCCACTGGCAGTGATGGCTCTTTAGACACCATACTGAAAGTTAACAAGAGGTTCCAAATACAAATGCAACATTTAAAATCATGACCTTTGATATGCTGTTATTTTCAACAATGCTTTTACCTCTGCGAAAAATTCTGTATTTTAATGTTAATCATTCTTATAAACTTATACATTGGCCATTATGTCCTCGAAGCATGTTTTGTAATCTTTCATGTAATAACTGAAAAAAATATGAATATAAAATATGTGAATGCTCCTGGTTTACAGTAGTGACACCATGACCATTGTCTGGAAGCATAATCCACTCCAATGGGTCAATATAATGACAGTTTGTGGTGGAAAACAACCACCTGACACACTGTATTAATTAATTCATAATCTATAAAGAATAAACACACCAGACAGAGTAAACTTCAGTTTATTTGATTTAAGATAATTTCAGATTATTTGTGCATGTCTGCATAATTTCCCTTCCCTGTCCTTTAGGAATGGCAGCTTTGGACAGCAAAGCCTCAGGAAAGATGGGCATGAGAGCTGTGATTTATTACATGACCACAACATTTATCGCAGTCTTCATTGGTATCATAGTCGTCCTGATCATCCACCCGGGAAAGGGATCAAAAGATGAGTTTGGAAAGCAGCAGACCATAGAGCAAGTCAGTCCTGCTGATGCCTTCTTAGATCTGATCAGGTAGTCTGCATATAAGTAACGAAGTGAGAACATAGATATTCACTAGCTTTGACAGTAAACAGCCAATGTCATCTCTCAATCATTGTGATTTCTCATTTCAGAAATATGTTTCCACCAAACTTGGTCCAAGCATGCACTCAGCAGGTGAGCAATGGAACCAGACCACAACTGTCATCTTTCTGAAAGCAGCTCCATGCTCATAGGTCATTACATGCCACAAAGTAATCGATCTAACAACATAGTGACATTTTTACTATTCTGTGGAGCCCCTCAAGGGCATGAGAGTGCTTAATAAATTTAATGATGTAATAATGACTCTGTTCAAAATGGACATGCAATTTCTGCAGGGCAGAGTTTATGTTTTCAATTCTTCTTCAATTCAATTCTTCTTTCAAGTTTTGTGTACAGTTTATCCTCTGAAGAACATGAACAATTTTCCCACAAGCGTTTTACTTTTCTTGTGCACAAATGGAAAGAATAGAAAGATTGTCCACTAGACCAATGGAAGAATAGTACTTCAGCAGACCTGAAATTTTGCTCTTGGGTTGACCAGTCTGATTCAAGAAGGCCCAGGCTCAGCTCACACACGTTTTCAGCATAAACCCAGTGTTAACCCAAAACCAATGTTCTAGTCCCCAAACGTCCTCTTTTATCTCCCTGCTCTTACCTCTACCCTCTACCATTCCATTTTTATATTCTCAGATTCGTTAGTAGATGTTAGTGAATTACAGCAGTATTGGTGAGTGTGCAAACACAGAGCAACATCAGTAGTTGTTTGAAGTTGTGTTTCTGGCTCTGTTTTGGTTTTAAGCATTTGCTTATGATAATTTAGTAGACTACTATCAGTCCTACTGTAGGAAAACAGTAGCACTGAACAATGTGCTCAACAATGTGTGAGTGTGTCTAGATTTTGTTCTTACCTAAGAACAAATCTCAAATAAGAAACATTGGTGAAAGTAAGAAACATTGGTGAAATCCACTTTGTCTGCATTGTGAACACTAGCACTTAGAACAAACCCAATATGAAAATGTCACAATTCTTGTAGCCTGTTGCACTATGGGAAAAAATTGACGATCACCAGAAGAGACAAGAGTCTCTTTTGAATAAAAAAGAGGTTGCAATGAGATATAGGAATGGCTACTGGGTCACCACAAACATTAGAATACATTTTCTAAGGACTATGAATAACCAAAAGAAAATTTATTTAAAAAAAGCTAATTTGTTTTAGTTGATGTAATCTATGGTCAATGGTGAAACTTGACCTGCTGGTGCCACTAAAACAAAGGTGAGGTACATTAGTACTACATTTAAACTAACTGAACACTTTTGCCCTAATCCTCAGTAGATCATTTAAAAAGTATTGTTACCTAATTCTGAAGGTTGATATTAGTGCAAAGGTTTGTTTCAGCTTTGTCAGACTCTAATGATATGACCTTTAGCCTTTAATTCTGTCATTCTCCAGTTCAAAACCAAATATGGAAAGCGAACAGTCCATGTGACAGTGACAGTGAATGACACCCTCTTCAACTCAACCAATGGCACCCAGGAGGTCATGGAGATCACACGGGAGGAAGTGATTCCAGTGCCGGGTCAGGTGAACGGTGTCAACGCCCTCGGGTTAGTGGTCTTCTCCATGTGCTTTGGTCTGATAATTGGTAACATGAAGGAGCAAGGCCAGCTCCTGAGGGATTTCTTCGACAGCCTCAATGAAGCGATCATGCGCCTGGTTGCCATCATCATGTGGTAAGACTTCACTTTCAGGGAAGATGCATCCTACTGAACAAATATTACCATGATAACAATGTTACGATATACACTACTCACAAAAAGTTAGGAATATTTGGCTTTCGGGTGAAATTTATGGAAAACGTAAAAAGTTCACACTACAG
>JAUMHL010000015.1:22271124-22282611 GCA_032362345.1 Sandelia bainsii
GGTTATAGTGCATTTTAGGTTCATCCTGAAATTTCACCCGAAAGCCGAATATCCCTAACTTTTTGTAAGTAGTGTATATGCATTGAGTCATTTGTATAATATCTATGTGTAATTTAGTCATGGCATTATGTCAGAACTGATCATAAACTCACGGTTTTGAGTTGAAGGCCTGTATCTATGACGTAGCGAATGGCTGGCAGTGAGAAGGAAGCTTCTGCGAGTGTGTCAGTAAGGATAACTTTCCTCTTGACCCCTGGATCCCCAGCACCCAGTGCTGAGCTGCCATTCCCATCTTCTGTACTGCCATTCTCCCTCAGAGTCGAAGTTTCTGGGTCAGATTCGTAGACTCGCTGGGTCAGTCCACCCAGTCCTGCATGGAGAGGGAGGATCCTGAGAGGACCAAGCTGAGGACTGAGAGCTACACGCTCCTTCTCCAGTAGGGCAACACACTCATCTATTTCCTACCCAAAACAGGAAAGACGAATAGAGAGTGAGAAAGTGGAAAACCTGAGGTCTAATCCACCAGTTCAAACATCTACTGTCATCTACTGTCTACTGTGGTTTTATTTGTTGTGTGTATCACCAGACAGGACTTTGACTTACAAATCTAGCCTGAGCTAACACAGACACACACAGTACCCTGTCTTGTTGATGGAACCTGTGACTGACATGAAAGCCTTGGAGCAGGAGGTTTGGTCATGTTGACATAAAGGGAGTTAATTAGCATGAGCGAGTTTGAAATACTGAAGGTCAATATGTACAGATAGCTTTGCACAAGTTACTTTGTGCCTCTGTGGTGTATACAGTGTCAATTTATTTCAGTGTGTGTGTGAGAACCAGGACATCAGACACCCAAAATGCACCAGAGGCCTCTCGGGCTGAAGTGTCCTGGATTCACTCCTCTACAAGACAAAGGTAGTGAAATTACACCACAGAATGAAGATTGGTTGGAGCAGCTTCCCTTTTGTAATAAATACAAAAAGATGAAATCATGTTTCAAGACATCTGTTGTATTGGTTTTGATTTTTGACTTAAATACAGGGAGCCTTGATAACCACATCACTGACCTGATTAAAATGGCTTGCTGTTCATTTTAATACTTCCACAACGCTGAAGACATGATGGACAAGTCCAGCATTTTTAAGTGCTCAGTGTTACATTCTGTCTATCTTTCCTCTGTGACCAGTCACCCACCACTGATCCTGGTCTCACTCGTTTTCACCCAAAAAGCCCATCTTCCATTTCCCCAACTCCCCTGCTGTCAGGAGTTTTCACTGGACCTCCAACTGCCTGAAGCACTTCTAGTCATGGAATTCATTCTCACATACACTGAGATTTGTGATCCATTATTGTGTGACGGACCCCTGTGAAAGGGCTTCACAAGAAATGATGCATCCACATACATTTAGACTGGGCCTCTGTCAAAACTACAAAAAGATCCAGTACAAGCATTTCTACAACAGACAGAACTCTAAATAACCCCAAAAATTTCAAACCCAACAACACACTGCAGCTTGTCCATCCTGAGGATGAAACACCCAGATATAAGTAGAGGGTGGGTGTCAACCACTTACAATGCAGTCCTGACATCCCTCCGCAGGCAGCGTAACACTCACTGCGATCATTTATACCCTAATGACACACATGACGGTCAGATTATTTCTTCTGTTTTCTACTGATCTAGTATTTAGAAGGACTTTAAGTATAAA
The DNA here is from genome assembly GCA_032362345.1 of Sandelia bainsii. Taxonomy (NCBI): domain Eukaryota; kingdom Metazoa; phylum Chordata; class Actinopteri; order Anabantiformes; family Anabantidae; genus Sandelia; species Sandelia bainsii. The sequence goes on from JAUMHL010000015.1 coordinate 22,272,834, forward strand.
ACTTGTACCTGTGCACTGGCCAAGAATACCATCACATCTCCTTCTTCTCCTCTTCTGTGCAGATCCAACACCATGTGACACGCAGCAGCCACAGGTTCCTTTCCTGATGACAGCTCCCTGTACAATGTCTCCACCCTGTTGGTCTCCACAGTCTTTTTGTCCTCCTCCACCTCCTGGTTTGTTTTAGTGGGGTCAGTGAAAAGGCTGTCTATGAAGAGGTGATGGACAGAGGGTCCAAGGAAGGCAGAGAGGCGAGGTGCCAGCGTTGGGTGAGTGAGCAGAACCACCCGGAAGTTGTCTGGCCTCTGGCGGCAGACATCACACAGCAGGCCAAGAAGCACGTCAGTGGCTACAGTGCGCTCCTGAAGTTCATCTAACACCACAACACCGTACTGATGAAGCAGAGGGTCTGACATCATTTCCTCTAGCAGGAGAGTGTCACTAACAAACCTGAGGAGAGTCAAAGGACAAAATAGATGACAGAGGGAAGAACCAAAACACTACCACACATGAAAAGGAATTGAATGTATCTTTAATCACTTTAAATGTAAGGAGACATGCAAAAGCATCCTGAACAAAAAACAAATTTTTTTTGACTCATTCTGTCATTTGATAGGGTAGCGCCGGACACACAGAGATCAGTTTTCAGGCTACACTGGAGAACAGAACACTTTTACTGCCAACTTGGACAATAAACTTTAGGGAAGAGAACAAATAGTCAAGGTGTGGCTGTAAGCAAAAGAAAGGTCATGTAACATTATCATATAAAATCAAACTAAGTTATCTATAGTACATTACCTCAGGGATAGAGATCATAACTACACAGATCAGCAATGGACTCTAAAGAAGTAAAAGGCAAATCAGTTTTTGAAGTGTACTCAATCAATCTACTGTAAGTATATACAGGCTGGAAGCTCACTTAAAAGCTCAAAATGTCCTACAAAACCCTCTAAAACTCATTAATTCCAGTGAGGTCTATATATATATATTTGGACAGTGACACAATTTCCATCATTTTGGCTCTGTGCACCACCACACTGGATCTGTTATTAAACAATCACGGTATATGTAAAGTGTAGTCTGGTTTGGGTAAACATATTGGATGAGCTGTGTACGAATTACAACCATTTTTATACTCAGAAATCCAATATTGGTGGCTCATAAATATTTGGACAATCTAACATAATCATAAATTGGATTGTCAGTTTTAAATCTTGGTTGCAAATCAGATGCTGGGTTGTTCCCAGGTCTACCAGGATTTTACTTTCAGCTGTCTTCACTTCCTGCTTGTTATGTGGGCACTTTACCTCTAGTTTTACCATCAGCATTTAAGATGCATGGTCTGTTGGTTGCTTAACTGTTCCATGGCCAGGTGTGTATTAATCCCCCATTAGTTTATGTACAAGTAGGCAGATAAAGGCCTTTGGTTGATTTCAAGTGTAGTGTTTGCAGTTGGAATCTGCTGTTGTTAACTGTCTATATGAAGTCAAAAGAACTGTCACTGCCAGTGAACAAACCATATTCAAGTTGAAAATAATGAAACAAACCCAACAGAAAGATAGAGCAAAAACATCAGGTGTAGCCAAATCAGCTATTTTGTTCATGTCAATGTAAAAAGAAAGACTGTATTGGTGAGCTCAGGAACATAAAAAGGCTGGGAGACAACAGCTGTGATGCATGACAAAAGAATTCTTTCCCTGGTGAAGAAAACCCCTTTACAACAACTGGCAGATCAAAAACAGCTTCCACAAGATAGGAGTATCTGTGTCAAAGTCAACAATCAAGAGAGGACTTCACTAGAGTTTATCACAAGATGTAAGTAAGTCTACAGTTGATTGAGGTCAGGTGCCTTGCATTTGCTGAAGGGAAACTGAAGGCAAAACAGCTAAAAAACAAACAGGAAGTGAAGACAAGTAGCAGTAAAGGCCTAACAGACCATCAGTTGGAAAGAATCCCAGAAACAGATGATGTCTTTGAGTTACGCATTTCAGGCAATTTCTGACTTCAAAAACTTGTCCTAATATTTTTTCAGCCACTAAATTTGAGGGTCTGTGTATTCCTACACAGTGTATCCAATATTATCAACCAGCCCTTAAATGAAAGCCGACAGTCTAAACTCCAATCAAGGGTCGCGGGAGTGCTGTCATTGGGCAGGAGGCTGGGTACACCCTGGACAAGTCGCCAGTCTATCACAAGGCTGACATACAGAGACAGACATTCACACTCAAATTCATATCTATGGGTAATTTAGAGTCACCCCTAACCTGACCTAACTGCATGTCTTTGGACAGTGGGAGAAAGCCTACACAGACACAGGGAGAACATGCAGACACGGGGAGAACATGCAGACATGGGGAGAACATGCAAACTCCACACAGAAAGGCACCCAGCCCAGTCCAAGACAGACCCAGGTCCTTCTTGCTGTGAAGCAACAGTGCTAACCACTACACCACTGCCCTGGTTGGAGTTATGTGAGAACCAATCAGCAAAGACTTCAGAAAGTCACTGAAAAACAGTTCCAGCATGTTGTTGTGCACAAAGGGTGTTGATACAGCAGGTGTGTTTTTGAGGTTTGGGATGGGGCCAGCTAGCTGTTCCCCCCTACTGCCAGTCTTCCAGTCTATCCTAGGCTAAACCAATCAAATCCCTTCTGTGGCTATCCATCCTAACCTGAGCAGGGTGTCGGGTGTACAGCTGTCATCGTGAGACACCCTGTAGCCCACCTCCAGACCCAGGCTGAGGTCCATTTCATCAGCCACACGAAGGGCCAGACTCACTGCTGCCACCGAATAAGGCTGAGAACAACACACCAGGCCCTGAGAAAACTCAAAGGACAAAGCATACTCCACACACCACTGTGGCACCTGCAGAGAAAACAGAAAAAAATACAGTGGGTTAACTCAATTCACCTCACACTTAAATTATTACTGAAAATGTTACTGGGGCTTGTTCATCCACTGCTCAAATCACAATATCATGTTAAATATGAGAACTCTAAATCATTACTAGAATCCCCTTGAAGTTGCATTACATTATTTTTTAGCAACTCGTGGCAGAAGAGCTCCACAACAAGCTGAAAAACACAAACTCTGACTAATGTTAATATTTATTATATATAATATTTATTAATCCACTAATATTTTATATGTAATCATGATGCTAACTTACTTTGCCACCTAACAGTCTTGTAATAAATTCTCCTTCATGAAGGTATAATGTACTGTTGATAATTTTGGTATTTGGTACTAGTATGACTAAGCCTATTAAGGTCGGGTGAGAAGAGAAACCACTATGGAGGATAAATCTGGGGTCTCCTACCAAATAACCTCACCTGATGTCTTCACCAACATATTGGCAGCAGTATAGAAAAATGTGATTATTATTTCTTTAACCTTCTCAAACAACGTTATTTAACTAGAATTACAAGTACTGCCAGTCTGACAATACCAGAAGTTCCTTTTGAGAGGTTAACTTGATTATATTAAGGTGACTATAAGCCCTGTGGCCCTGTTGGTCCCTGCTTACCTGGGTGCTTTTTCCAGCTCCACTGGGAGCACTGAGCAGCACCATGTTGTGGCTCTCCAAGTGCTCCAGCAGATTCTGCCTGAGGCTCCACACAGGCAACTGTTGCCTCTCTTCCAGCAGGGTGTAGTAGCGTGAAGAGAAGGGCAAACCGTCATATGGGTTCACTTCTAGGTCTCCCAGTCCTTCCTCTTCCCCTCTTCCTCCATCGCCTTCATCATCTAAATCCCCTGACAGAAGAGAAGATAGAGACATGGAGTCAACGGCCGTCGAGGGCTGCAGGTGAGACCCAGGAGAAAAAGAGGTGGTGGAGGGCTTTGCTGCTGGTGGTGATGACATCATCAACAGTGGACTGGTTCACCTGAGGTTACCTGCAGAGGGGTCACAAGAAGCAAAGAGTCAGGGTTGACGTTACAACAGAATTATATTCTACAGTGCAGTCATCCAACTGAGCCATCCCCAATGTCAAACTATTATAGATCTCAGGGGCCACAGCAATGTCTGTCTGTCTAAAAGTGTTCTCCATTCCCCCAAATGGGCCTTTCATAGGAACGTGTAGCATGTTTGGCATTTATCTGCGGAATGCTTTTCTCCACCCAGAAGCCAAGGAGTGTGTTAGACAGCTGCAACAGATGATCTTCTCTGATAGGAAAGCCTGCAGGCACCTTGCTGATGTGCTGGGTCATTCATTCATGAAATATTTGTAATATGTGCAATATCCTCTTCCATGATGAGGCCACTGGCTAAGACTGAAATCTGGAAAATCCATTTAAATCAAAATAAAAGGTTTAATTAAAACAAAATGATTTCACTGGCTCACCAAACAATAAAGAACGAATAGAGGATGGAGGAATAGAGGATATCAATGCAAAATGTTTATTGAATATCACAAGAGATGCTCAAAGAAGCATTTATGACACTAATGTAGAAAATGGACAAAGGTCGAGGCAAAAGTAGTTAAGAGGTGTTTATGGTGGGCTGTAAATGTGTACATTTACCATTCCCCATTTTGACAGTTAAACTGAGCAGCAGGGCAGATACACAGGTGCCTGTATAGATGCTACATATGCTATGTAGATGGAATGCGTAAGCACCAAGTCGATCAGCCAAGTTTTCTGATACCAATTACATTTATGAACCACCCTGTGCTTGTTCATTCATTTTTTCCCACATAAGATTAATGACAGACCACCACTCAGGTTTAAGTCAATTTCAATTCAATTTGGTTTATTTATAAAGGGCCAACTCACCAAAACCAAAGTCATCTCAGAAAATTTTCACACAAAGAGAAAGACTTTCAGGAATTATACAGAAAACCCAACCCCACAATCCCCCTTGAGCAGCACCGGGCACCAGTGGAGAGGAAAAACTCCCTTTTACAGAAAGGAACCTCCAGCAGAACCAGGCTCAGAGTGGGCGGTCATCCGCCTCAACTGGGTGGGGTGAGCGGAAAGAGGAGAAAGAAAAGAAGAGCACGTTCAGATCAGACAGGTTGTTCCTCCATGTTTCCCCTACAGAGTGGAGCGTACTGGAGTATACTTTCCAGAGACTGCTGTTCTGTGCATATGCACACACCACAGTCAGAGCCATCCTTTCAGTGAGAAAGGCCTCCATGGAGACAACCTCCCTCATTCCACCTGCCACACCAACTAACACTTGCCTTACTGATGAATACGTCAATTATTTATTTTCTCAATTAATTAATCGTTTAGTCTATGAAATGGGGAATAATGTCACAGTTTTCCAGAGCCCAAGTTGACATATTCAGACTACTTGTTTTTTCTAACCAACAGTGTAAACCCCTAAGATGTTCAGTTTACTGTCATGATAAAAAAAAAACAGTAAATATTCCCATTTGAAAGGCTGAAACCACAGAAATCTTCTGCTAAAAGTTCACAAATGATGAACTTAATTTTCAATTTATTACTGATATTTTTCAGTGCTACAGTGATGGTAATTCTAATGCTTCTCCACATGTGAATGTCACAAAGACATTGGCAGAAAGAGTATACCATCAAAAAGTCTACTCCTCAGTCACTGTCATCCTGGATGTATCCTCAGTGGATGTTATGGATACTTCATGCTGACAGATATTTTATCCCCTCGCTATGTGTGGGACAGTATTAAGTGAAGGGGATTAACTAAAATATGAACCACCCATTGGTGGAGCCACATTTCCAGTTTGAGTACGGGACAGGTCACTAAAGACAAAACAAAGGATGCTGTCAATGCCATTATGTGTATCCAGGCTAATGTGGCAGTTTCTGTTGAGGACAACTAAGCAAACTAACATCCTTGTCTTGTTTCCCAAACGGCTTCTCTCTTCTCGTTTCTTATCTCTGAGTGCCATTTAAATTCTGCCAACAGCAACGTGTCAGCCTGCAGCCACACAGACGTCAATAAAACAAGACTGAAGCGCACAGAAGTGAGCAAACTACACAGGAGAAACACGGCAAAGAGTGGAGCGATGCCTCAAGCTACCTGTGAGACATATCAGCAGACAGGTGAAGAAACCAAACGGAAACAGTCCACCGTCAGCCCGCTGTTGTTGTGTCCCTTTCACTCCTCACAGCCGTCTTCTGTCGCTCACAAACCGCCTTCACATTCCAGACAACAGCTGGATAAAAAAGCAGAAATGGACAACAGTTATCCACTGTCTGTTTCCGAGAATCCTTATCGGTCTAGTTATTTCCTAGCTGCTGACAGTGATAATAAAAGACGCAGGCGTCGCCTGGTTGCTTTAGCTTTCAGCCGCCATGTTTGGCTGCCTACCTGTCAAACCCCGTGTCACATTCAAGGCTGCTCGGAAAATGTAAAACACAGAATGTAAGACAAGAGGTTAAACTCATAAAACATATTACAACATTTATCAGATATTTTATGTATTATATTTATATTTTTTATTATATATTATTTTTCGGTGTGTTCTTTAAAGAAATACCGCCTCTCGCCCGATGACAGCTGGGATAAGCTCCAGCACCCCCCGCGACCCTTACGAGAACAAGCGGTTAGGAAACTGGATGGATGAAACTGGATTCCAGCCTACCTCATGTGGCCAGGCGCCACTTGGAGGTAGAAACCAGTTATTACACAATTTGCACTTAGTAAAATTACTGACAGACTACTTTAGATAAAATGATGAGGTACAGTCAATGTATAAATAACGTAAACATTATTAAAATATATTTTTATTATATATTTATATACAAATTATATTTTGAGCAGGTAGTTTGATCCAGCTATAGTGTCTTCACCTGATAACAGTAATCAATCATTTACACTCTGCTTTGTGAAAGTCCAACAGCAGACTTCCACAACCTTCTTGAGAAAATCACTTTCTTGTTTTGATGTTTGTGTCATCTGTTTCAAATGCAGTAAATGCACAGTTTATAGTGTGGTTTATATTACAGTGAAGTCTTGTCTTAGCAGGATGACATGACAAACATACTGTAGCTAATATTTCTGTGATGGAAAGCAAATAAGGAGCATTCTGAGAAGAAATAATCATAATGCTGCATATACAATAATACATCAGAAATAATACATGATTCTGCTGCAATATGAGTGGTTCAGGATACTTTGCTGATGCAGGGAGGAAAACCAGTATGTTGCTGAGAGGACTGTTTCATAACACTATATTGGAAAAAATTGGTTCAATGAATAATAGCTATAATTCATTTACATTAGCTGGTTTTAAGGCCCTGCTGCATGTATGTGCGTGTGATGGTATGACACCTGCACCTTCTCCACTATGGCAGGTCAGAATGTCAGCTCTGAAAAGGCTGTATGGGTTGGTATTGCATTGGTTATCATGTGATCAGAGAGCAGCAGCGGAGGCTTTGATGAGCAACAAACATCTTAGCACATTTTTGAATTTACCAAAACTAATCATTAATCTCAATGCTACATTTGAGATAAGAGCTTTACAAGTCTTATTGCATGGTTTTCCACAAATGTTATTAAATTAAAACCTCTGAAAAGGACGTGTTTTACCTGCTCTATGTCCTAGTCACGTAAAATAACACCTCATCTTGCTGTAGGTGTATTTTTATGTGAATACTGGTCAAGTTTGCCTCAACCAAACTAACAGGTTAACATTGCATTGAAGGACACTTACTGACTTTTAAGATAAGACACACAAACTTTAGATGTTTTTATTATTTGTAAAAATTATACTCCACACTACACAAACTACTTATTAATGATACTATAAATAAATGTGTGTGACAAAATGATATTTATAAAATTGTTTCATATTTAGCTTTTGTAAGTCCCTGTGTCTTTCCTGGATGAGCTTATGGACTGGATTTTCTCTCTTAGTCTTTCCTCCCAGTCTTTGCACCAGTCCAGGCTCCACTTCAGGTTCTGGCAGCGAGTAGCTAACTTGTCCAACGCCCGCAGCACCTCAGGTAGGTCACAGGTCAGGCCAGCCCTCTGGACTGCAGTTTGAAACTTGGCTGGGGACGCTGTCGCAACGTAACACCTGCAATAAGGGTTGGAATAATGAAGTTGACTAAAGAGCCACTAACATCTTTCTTCAATGAGGGATTTCTGTCTTTTCACACAGAGAGAAACCACTGGACAACAATCCAGTGAAATGATGTTTGAAGGTACACTCTAGTTTAACTGGCTGGCTATAAAGTTAAGGCAGAAATACTCTACATGCAGAAATAAAAAGTCAGGCTGTCAGCAGCTGACTGTAAACAATATGTTAGTCAAACCAAAGCAGACTCATTCCTGCTTAAGCTTTTCTTTGTTTTATAATAATTAAGGCAGTTGAGCTCACAATTTTTCTGCACAAAGATGAATTATTAGCAACAATTTAATTTGTTTATATAGCGCCAAATCACAACCTGTGGATCCCACTAATTACTTTACAATAATGTTACTATAACCACAGAACCTATATGTGAGGCATTTTTCATCAAAGCAGATGACGTCACAGTTTAAAATGATGTGATCTACTTTATATACAACTCAATGACCTGATGGTTCATTTCTTACACTGAAGTCAGACATGTCTTGTGTGTGTGTGGCTATAGATGAATTCAATATATTTTACCTGTTGATCCCAGGGCTGTGAGGACAGTGGTAGTGATGCCATACAGCCACAGCAGTGTGAGGACACACAACATACTGGTTTTCCTCCCAGCATCTCCTCATTGTCTCCAGGATCCCTTCATCAGTCACTGTTCCAGTTGATAAAACTTGGGACAACTACAAAAGGAAAACAGGTGGACAGAACATAAAGGTTTTGGGATAGCTAATGGGGAAGTGTGGTCTGAGTACACATGCAGACAATAAGCAGTTGAATGTACCAGCTTGCGGTGGTTTTCAGGCAGAGAGAGTCTACGTGATTGCTGAAACTCTTCCATTATGTTCTTCACTGTAGCTCCGTCTCTGTCCAGCAGCAGCCAGAACACTCGCTCCATGTTGTACGGGTCCTGTGAGCCAAGTCAAGCAGCGAGACACAGCCCAGTGACTAATACAACTTTTAACTTACAGTTAAGGTCTAAATTATTAGTCACCTTGATTAAATCAGACAAAATCCTTCACTTTTCCAAGGAAATGACCATAACCAAATCTTCTTGAGTTCCAGACTGATTTCTTTTCTTTTTGGCATGATGACATTACTTCTTACCAAAAAAAGAAGTATCTCTCTCTCTATGTTCTTTTGAAAGCAATTAAACTACAAACACTTTTGGTTATGGTCATTTCCACAGAAAAGTGAAGGGTTTTGTTTGATTTCATGAAGGGAACTAGTAATATTTCCATGTGATTAGCTCAACCATCAGCCAACACAGATATAGATCTACTGCCAACTTTTCATACAGGGTATGTCACAGTAGAATAGTGCAGCCTTTTTATGCCTCAGTGTCAGCAATAGGCGTTTTCCAGTTGCTTATTGAGCTTTAGAGGTGTATTGTTGAACTTAAGACAGACAGGCTTTTTCTCGTGCTTCCAGTTGTTATTCTAAAACAGGCTAACCATTTCATCACTACAGCTCTGTGCTTAACACTTCTCTTAATACATTTCTCTCACAAAGTTTACTTCACAAAACAAACTATTTCAATTTCTATATCTCGCACCAAACTATGTGCAAAGTTCTAAATGTGTTTGTTTTTAACCAAGGTTGCAGATGTTAACCCATCATATCGTGTCAGCATTAAAGAACAGACCCACATACACTACTCACAAAAAGTTAGGGATATTCGGCTTTCGGGTGAAATTTCAGGATGAACCTAAAATGCACTAT
>JAUMHL010000015.1:22384142-22394207 GCA_032362345.1 Sandelia bainsii
AGGAAATCACCATTGCATGCTTCTACTTAAATGCCCTACTTTCATGATATAATATCACTGTAGTGTAAACTTTTTACTTTTTACATAAATTTCACCTGAAAGCCAAATATCCCTAACTTTTTGTGAGTAGTGTGTGTACAGTATTTTCTCCAGCTGAATCAGTTCAGTTCAAGTGAAAACACAAAATATTCACTTATTTTCCAAGTTGCTCAATTCACCCAAAATAATGTTTTAAATTCAACAAAGATAACTCCCCTCTCTGAATTTGTTATAATTTCCAAACACACACAGTCTAATCATTTCATTCCTCAAATTTTTGGGCTATCATAGGCCCATGAAGCATTCACTGTTTTGCATAAGATTATGCAAGTCGGCTTAAAATAACCACAGTGGAACCACTGTGTGAGTGAGTTGACATCTGATGTGTGCTGACTCACGTCAGGAAGAAGTCGGCTTTGCTCTTAGAGTTGCTGATGAACTGGAGGTAGTAGTTTTCAGAGCAGAGTGACTGCTGATACTCCTGCTCTGTCATTCCTAAAGAGGCACGCAGGCTGGCAAACACTGGGCCTGCAAACGTCTCCATTGTAAAATCCTGAACACATACATACAAACATCCATATATGAAGCTAAATATGCAGGTGGAAGCATAACACAATAATTTATTATTGATACACAGATGCACACTGTGCACCTACCTGATGAATCTGAGTGACCTCTAATCTGAAATCCTCATCTGACACTTCATTCTACAGCAGAAGAAAGATGTGAGAGGAAGAAAGACAAGTCACTTTACTAAAACATACACATACACACGCGCACACACACACACACATACATATACAGTATAGTACATACTGATACTGGCCCCTCCTCCCTGTCTTCTCTTATGCTCTAAACAGCCAGACAGCATTATCTTTATTTACTGGAAGGCCACACCAAGGCTTTGCTGATGTGAAACAGGAGAACAGGAGGAATGCTGGTAACTGCACATTTTTTTCTTGGTTAACCCCTTAGTGTTTATAAGATTAAATAAGATTTCACAAACTGTTTCAGTGCCTTAGAACTATCTCTATCAATCAAAGACCATGCATATTGTTCTACAGCTCAAGGTCTGACGAAGTGTGAAAAAACTAATGAAAAAGACTGTTGACATATGGACTAAGCTAAAACCTATGCTGTATATAAAAGTAGCACTTACTGTTGAAACTGGACAGTTTATCAAACAGGAAGGAGAAGGAAGATTTGTTGTGCTGTCCTGTGGATTATGGAAAATGCATTCTTTTCTGTCTTCTGATGTCCTTTTTACTGAAAACTACATAACACTTTTTTATACAAGAAAAAAATATATAAATGTGAATGTTGCACAAAGACTCAGCTGGTTGTTCAGAAAATGCTTAGACAGCTGGAGAAAGTCTTAGAGAGCAAAAAGAAGTTTTTTTTTATGAACTGCACAATGAACTGATCAGCCACAACTTGAAGGTAGAACTATGGCTGCAGCTTAGTGTCACTGACACAAGCTGATGGCAGCTTTAATGATATTTCACACGGTTCTTCAAAGGACTAGAGGAAATGTGAGTTGATCACCAAAGAGAGTAGGAGTGGGAGTGGGTTTACAGACCGTCACAGCCTCAGAGCGCCACGCTGACACTGTCATACACACAGCCATGTCCTTAACAGGGCTACAGAAGTATACACCCTCTGAATATAGAACACAACAAACAGGACAGTCGCACTTCTGCCTGCTCCTGACTGTGCATGCGAACAATATGTACTGACAATCACGGGAAACTGGAATGCAAAGGTTGGAGAAAGTGAAGGCCAAGTGGTTGGAGTATACAGACACTGGCACCAGAAAAGAAGGCATACTGACCAGGGGAAACACTGGTCTCAACACTGTCTCACAACATAACTTAAGTTGAGGGTGCAGAAAAACTAACATAACTAATGATTATGTAAAGAGAAATAAATGAGTTGTTAGTACTTTGAGAAAGCCAGCATCAGAGATCATGAGGAACCACTTTTGAACACAGTTCTGTTTCACAGATTTTTAAATCATTATGGCCTGATTACTTAAAATCTTCAATCTGCTGTCTAGTAACCAGCCTCCAGCCTCATCTTCATCCACTGTAGGTCTGTTTCCACTGCAGGAGCTTTAGGGACCAGGAACCTTTAGAGGGACTTTACCTGTGATTCCACCAGAGGAACCAGAGCCTAAATTTAGTTGCAGGGTTGCAGGTCATATTCCATCCCTGTCTCCTAAAAATTGCGTTCCTAGGCAACTAAACTACAATTGCATTTTTGTAACAACAAAACAACAAACAAATTAATCATGTTGTAGTAAAACGTATTTTTTGAAAGACCTTGTCTATTACTAAAATGTTGCCTCTGGTGATCTGTACTCACTGTTGGTGCATTTTCTATAGTGTTTTGGAGAGCAGCTGCCAATCCCTCTTTCATCATGCAGGTCAGACCGTAGAACTCATGCTGCTGATCAATCTGAAACAAGCCCAGAAGCTTCCATTGTTGCCTCAAACCTCCCCACCTCCTCCTCTTCCTCGTACCGGAGTGCTGATGGTGACCAGACATCCCAAGGCCCCCTGGAGCTGACATCTATACAGAGATACAAATCCAAAACATTATGCTTTATTAGTGATATTGAGATCAGACTCTTCTGCTAGTTATTGTACCTCTTACAGGGTCTTCCCATAGCTGGCAGTCACCCTTTAATTTCTGTAAGACTATAAGAACCATATAATTTCAACAGATCACCTATATAAGCCAAAGCTGTGGACTCACCTGTATTACTGGTGTGATATGAAAACTGTGTCTATGTGGCTGAAAAATACAACCATATGTCCTACTTGGTCGCAGCTAGAGTGCAGAGGAGGTTTTCAAAGCTCCAGCTAAGCTAAGGAAATCAAAGTGTAAGTAGAGGCCAGTAGCAAACACAAAAGGCAGCAGAGTCTTTAAAAAGGTAACTATGGAGACCAACACAAAAGGATGGTGGCTTCATGGGCTGAGCTGTCACTGATGGCATAAGACTGGTTGTAAGGCCACCACGTTTTCATTAAAACACATTTAATTTCAACTGTGCCTTCATTTGTTACCAGAAGTGGACAAACAATAGTGTCACATTAACTAGTGTATCAGCAGGACCATACGACATGAATGAACATGAAGCTGTGGACAGACAGTAGCACACAACAACGGAGAAAATGGAAGATGTATTTAAAAAGCATTCCACTAACCGAAGAAACACTAGACATGTTTGCTGATTTCTTGCTTGCTTATATAGTAACATAAAAGATGGAAGAGTTTTCCCCAAAATACATTTACTTCCCATACAGCGGTGCTTCAAAGTTTGTGAACCCTTTACAATTTACTAATTTATTATTTTCTAAAACATAATGCAATTTTCACATCCATTTCAACATTATACTTAGTCATTTATTTATTGTGGAAAATTATCTTCTTTCTTCCCCAAGGCCATTAGACTCCAAACTACTGTCTGGAGTTTCTAATCGTGGTCCACCTCATGCTATCTACCTCATACAACTGTCTTTGACTTGTTAACATTATAGTTGGCACATGAGCATTTGCACTCCAAATGCTATTGCACATGCACATTTTGCATAAACACATACAGCACACACTCACCTTATACAATTTATACTTCCATACTGTCATAATTATGTTGCCTTTATTACTTGTTACTTATTATTTATATTTATCTTTAGCTTTATCTTTATTCTTATTATGTGGCATATGGTGTGGACAGCAAAGAAAGAATTTCATTGTACAGGGAAACGTGTGTCCTTACTGTGCACATGACAATAAACCGTTTGAATCTTGAATCTTGAATTTAGAATTTGCTTGTATAATTCAGGCTTCATAGTTCATAGTTCTGCCAATGATTCCAAGTCATCCTGGTGCAGGGGTAGCAGAGCAGGCCCAAGTTATGATGATGCAAGCTGGCACAAGGTTCCTAAGCTGAAATGTCATATTTGCTCATTGCCAAACATAACACTTGTTATTCAAGCCAAAAAGTTCTACTTTGGTCTCCATCCGCAGAACATTCTTCCAGTAGACTTCTCTTATCCACATGGTTGGAAGGTACTCATAAGAATAAATAAACAAAACCAAAAAGGCAACCAGTGAAATACCAGATTCTGTTTCAAACCATTATCTTCCATCATCTTTTTTTAAGAGGTTTTTCACTGGGTTAGGTCTAAGGACAGAGGGTGCTGTAGAGCAGCGCAGTATGTCCACTGGTGGAGTCAGCCCTCAGGCATGTTGACAGCACAGCAGACTATGCCCCCTTGAAAAGTAGTTGATGACCCCGGCTGTAGAGATTTTAAAGGTTCCTGAGAATGGTTTGGACTTTTCATTTTGTGTCATCTGGAGGTTTTGTTGTGGAGGGTCAGATCAAGGATCACTACAAGACTGATGAGTGCTCTGATTACCACCTGTGATTTCCTATTTGTACCAAATACACTGATTTCTTATATGCACTGCAGGAGTGCTGCACTTGCAACATTAAATCACTTTACTTTGTGGAATTTTTTGGTTAAAAAACTAACATTGACCTGTGCTTTGTTTATACTGGATGAACAAACATCTAACAATTACTATTTTTTCTGTCTTTTGTTAAAAATAGCACTTTGGTCCAACTACTTTATTTCTTTCTTCAGTCTACGAGGAGGAGCCACAGAGACTAAAATATACATGAACACAATACAACAGCACAATGCCACTGTTTCTGGAGAATCTAAATCTGACATGACAGTGAATGGTAACCAAACCTTGTGTAACTAGTTAATATACAGTATGTTATGATTGAGACATTTTACAGTACAAAATATGGCTACTTGCTGTATATTTCTTAAGCATATCAGTGTTCATCGAGACAATTCCTGCTGATAAACCACTAAAGATCACCATTTCTACACAAACACATTTACGATTGTAATGTGTTACTGTGGGTGGTGTAGTGACTGGCACAGTCACCTCAAAGTAAGAAGGACCTGGGTCGACTGGGAGCCTTTCTGTGTGGAGTTTCCATGAGTGTGTGGGTTGTCCCCAGGTACTTCAGCTTTCAGCTTTCTCCCACATTCTGAAGACATACATATTAGGTTTACTGGTGATTCTAAATTGCCCATAGGTGTGAATGTTTGTCTGTCTCTATATGTCAGTCCTCTGGTAGACGGGTGACCTGTCCAGGGTGAACCCTGTAAAAGACACAGTCACAATGTGAGAGTGAATATAGAATTTGACATGATAAACTGATAGGTTAGATTTAAGTTATTTAACCACCAGAGTTATGTTGGTGATAGAGAAATACAGTACATCAAGGTAATTGATATGCCTAACTGTGCACAGAACATGATTGACTTTAACCAACTTTATCAATAAGGAAAGTGCAGCTCTTGTATAGTATGTTTTCTGCTATGTTTGCTACCACAGGCCAAAACTGCTACAGTGACTGATTTACAAAACAATCCACATAAACATTAATTACATTACATATTATTATATTACATTTGTTTATAATTTCTGACCAGAACTGATGTCTGATGACTGAACACATCTCCTCTTTAATAGAGCTGTCTGCTATTACTTCTTAAACTTTGTGCTTTCAAATTACTTGAGACATTCAAGCTCCATCACCACCCAAGCGAAGCCACAAAGCCACTCCTTAATGAAAATACAGATTAGCTATATAAGATAACTGTTACCTCAGAATGTCTGAAAATTTTTTAAACACATTCCTGCTCCAAGAGAACCACAATTTGTGACGCAGGTCTAAAAATCTTTGCACACTTATATACAAATAAGCAATAGCTTAAGTAATTTGGGGATAATTAATAATTATATTTATTTGTATTATTTGAGTTACATATAAATATTAATGTGTCATTGTTTAAATATAAGGCAGTTTTGATCATGAGTGGCTTATACTGAGCTAAACATAACACAAACATTTATTCATAAACCTCATAATCTGAAACACTACTAATGATTTTGCTGAGTTGCATTTGAAAAAGTATCAAGTGTAAAAGGAAATGTTAAATTTTAGTCAGTAAAAATTTTGCTCAAGCCATTGCAATTTTTCAAACAGTGCCCATAAACAGTTATCCTCTAGGGGTCCTTTTCATCATCTACTACCGATGACTCAACTTAAATTCTTTGTCTCTGCACTGCACCACACGTCAAAAGGGAGGTACCCTATACTCCTTCTCTAGATGGAAACAGTCACCATCCAAGCACAGGGCTGACAGCACAGAGTCAGATGAGCATTCATTGTAGCAGCTACAGTCAACATTCACCAATAAATCGTTTTTTATTCAAGGTCTTTAGACTGTGAAAGGGAACAGCAGTACACAGAGGAAACTCATACAGACATGGGGAGAATATGTAGACTCCACACAGACTCTATACAGGCTTGTACGGCTTGCTTTAATCAGAACCACACCACTGCTGCACAGTATCTTCTCTCAGTCACTGTGTACCACAACACATCTCAGCACACTGATGTTACAGTGGCCACAGGATTCTGGAAGTAAGAAAAGTGCCACTGTGCAGAGCTGAGCTGCAGCTGAAACCCAGACAGAAACCGCACATCTGACTTTACTGTAGATGCTTTTTTACTTTAGATATCCAGCCAGGAAAATAAAAAATTCCAATGAGTCCAATGATTTAATAACACAGCATGCATTACCAAGTAACTGAATACACAAAGTGTATACAGGTCCAAATCTGGCATGTGACAGATTTGTATAAAGTGGAAAGGGAAGGAGAGCGAGGGAAAGTATCTGAACAAAATAGTGGAAGCACAAACCACACATCCAAAGAGATGAACAAAAATCTGTGTCAAGAAGCCAAGCAAAGATCCAAACAGATAATAAGTGCAAACACAGAGAAACACTGGAAAACACAACGACTGAGTCTGGAAGACCTGAGACAATCTAGCAAAGCATAGAAAAATGCCAGGTATTTGTACTGAAAGCGTGGAGACAACATGGAACTCTGAACATCCAACCAGAGAAAGCAGGAGGGGGTGGGCAGGTGAGGCAGGCACAGGGAAGGAGAGTGAGGGTACCTAGTGGCAGGTCGGGGGAACTGGCAGAGGGCAGATTCCTGACAGTTAAATCTGCCAATCTGAAGCCATGTGCAAGCTGCTTCAAACCTCACACTTCTGTCTCCATTCAGCCTTCCTCAGTTAGCAGACCTCTACAGAACTTAAGCAGCACATGTAGCTTTCTTGTCAGACGCAAAAGAAGCAACAGAAGTTGCATTGTGTTTTTGTCCAGTGTGGGAAGGGAATACACTTTTTGCTCTGGTCTGGTCTCCACCTGAGGCCTGAGGAAACATCAAGCTCTCTAGCTGCTAAATGCCACAGAGGACACACAGTGTAAAGAGCTTTAGTAGAGCTTTTTGTTAAACAGCTGCCTGCTGCTGAACACAGTGCTGATGGGAGCAGTGAGAGTGAACAAAAGCAGTTCAGTAGAGCTGAGGGGAACTGCAGAGTAGTCAAGAGACCTATTGTTAACAAAAACGAACCCCAACTTTCCCTCCCTGTGCTATGTCACTGTCACATGCAACATATTTACAATGTAACTTTTGTGCTAAAACAGGCTGTAAATGCCTTTTTCTTATTCAGCAAGCACAACACAGCTACACATACCAAACTAGCTCGGGCAACACATTCACCACAGGTCTTATTTGTAGTCATTTAGGGCTGTAGGCTTTTGTTGGATGCTGGTGTCCATGCACACACACAGGAGACACTCCTCGCTTTGTTAATAATACCCAGTGTGTGTGTATGTATACATATATGGTCATGCACTACATGTTAGTGTACTAATTATCAGTGGAAATCGTGCAAACAATGATACATTCATTAACTTATTATCTATCTGTAAGAGATGAAACCACCAGCAGCACAAACTGTACTGTTGTATGAGAAAGTCTCTGCCCCTTGTTGATTTATTTTATTTTTGTACCTACTATGTCCCACAAAATGTTTTGTGATCTTCACACAAAACAAAGGCAGCCTGACTAAACACAAAATACAGTTTTACAATGATAATTCTAATTATGGAACCAAATCAGTTATACAACACCTACTTTATATGACCCATGTAAAGTATTTGCATCTCTAAACTGTAATAGCTGTAATAGCAAACAACTGCAAGCAAAGGCAGGGGAGGGGTGTGGGTAGATGTTACAGTCACACCCCTGGCAACTCCTCCTATCCCCATTAAGTGGGTTGTTAAGTGTGGCCAACCTGGTAGAGGTGTGGGCCTGATCAGGCCCCATCAGGTGTGTTATAGCAGAATTCAGACGAGCCTTAAACTTCTTTAGGGTTAGCAGTTGTTTCAGCCTTTTTTTGATGATTTCTAATAGTAGAATGATGAACAGTCTTGCAGCACCAGGTCTGGGTGGGTGTAATGCAACTGAACCCAATTATCAATGAAATCTGCTAGATTAGTGGATGTAGAAATGATGAGGGAAACCACTCAACACAGGTCCACTTGGTGTTTGATAACTTATTTGCTTCAATAAATAAAAGAATAATTTGTTGCCCTTGGTTAAATTTAGTGCGGCGGCACAGTGGTGTAGTGGTTAGCACTGTCACCTCACAGCTAGAAGCACCCAGGTTTGATCCCCGGGTCGGCCGGGTGCCTTTCTGTGTGGAGTTTGCATGTTCTCCCCGTGTCCCTGGGTTTTCTCTGGCTTCCTCCCACCATCCAAAGACATGCATGTCAAGTTAATTGGTGACACTAAATTGTCCGTAGGTGTGAATGTGCATGGTAGTTTGTCTCTGTGTGTCGGCCTAGTAACTAATGCAACCGTAGCTGTCACAGATCATTTTTCATAATCAGTTTCCTCTGTAGTATGAAGTTTCCTGTGATTCTGGGGACTTCCACCACTTCTGTCATCTGTGATACCAGGGAAATTCTTTCTGCATCCCTCCACAAAGATCTAATACCTGGCTGTAGTCGACATACTGTCCTGCATGTAATGATCTTCCTAGTTTAATGTGCCCCACACTGAATGTCTTTGTGGTCATTGTGAATTGGTTCCCTAACCTGAGGGTACTACAGTCCAGATAGTGCAGAGGGCATGATAGTGTCCCAGGTAGAGTAGAGAATAACATCGTCACGTTGTGCTGAAACTTGCTCTGTGTGTCATCGTGTGCACTTTTGCATTCAGCAAGCTGACAGGTTGCAGGCTCCAAACAGAGATTAGAACAAACACGAACACACAATATGCAAGAATAAAAAAACTGCACCTGCACCAATCCCAAAACACAGGTCGGTAATAACGACGCTAAATTGATTGAGGTTGGTTCCCGATGACACGCAGAAGTCAGACAGCTGTGTGCGCACACTTCACCCGTTTGATCTCTCAGGCTCTTTTTACGCGCGGTCACATGGACAGAAACAGCCTTATTCACAGACATCGCTGAAATCTAGTCGCTTTAGTCTGTTGGTTGATCAGGATGTAATATTTCTGAATCCAGAGTGAGCTAACGGGTGATCTTACGGGTGAAGCTGTACAGCTGTCTGCCTTCTGCATGTCAGCGGGAACCAACTTCAATCAATGTAGCGACCTTATTACCGGTGGTGAAACGGAGTCATGTGATCATTGTTTCTATGTCTGATTGGTGAAACTGATGTGTAGAATAAATGGTTTAATTTAAAAAGTCGAGTGTTGCCCAATGTAGCGGAGTAAGAAGCGTTTCTTCTTCAAAAATCTACTCAAGTAAAAGTAAAACGTATGGTGCAATAAAACTACTCCTAGAAGTACATTTTTTTTCAAAAAGTTACTTAAGTAAATGTAACGGAATAAATGTAAGTCGTTACTACCCATCTCTGGTCATAATGGTGGTACTTGGAGAGCCAAATATTTTTTGAAGTGGTACCTGGTGTAAAAAGTTTGAGAACCACTGATCTAGTTTATGACTGGACTCAGAATTTTTATCCTCAGACTTTCTATCTGATTTAGTTCTTAGTACAGATAAAGTGATTATAGTGGGTGACTTTAACATTCATGTAGATG
>JAUMHL010000015.1:22400643-22414385 GCA_032362345.1 Sandelia bainsii
CAATCTTAGAGTCACCAATTAACCTAACATGCATGTCTTTGGATGGTGGGAGGAAGCCGGAGAACCCGGAGAGAACCAACGCAGACACGGGGAGAACATGCAAACTCCACACAGAAAATCATCAGGGTTATTTTCTCAGACTTGAGGAAGCTCTTTCAGAAACATCATGCACTGTAGAAGACGTACTGAGTGGTACACCTCCTAAATGGTTAACTGTTTGAATCTGTGTAAAAATGGCAGCATGCCCCTTTAAATGAACAAAACTTGCTTTTTAACTTCTGTGTGAAATTTCTGAGCAAAATCCTCAAATAGCACACGACAAGAGCAGCAAGACACTTGGAAACTATTTTTCTCTTTCAGTGTGAAGAATACTGTGACTGAGCTAGAACATTTTGACAAATGGTGTCCTACAGTGCTCCCAGATGGAAGAGAAACATCAAACAATTAACACTGAAAATATATCAAAATAAAAGATCAAATTAAATCTGCATTAAACATATTTAGAAATGGTAGAACTGACATGTAACTGTGTATAGTGCAGGATCATTAATTATTCTGTAAACTCTGTATCTGGAATTGTGATGTGGACTTTGATGGTTAGTGCCTTTAACGCGCTGTCTCCCAAACCAGGCAGGATAAACCTATGTGAACATGAGAAGAACTCTACAGAGCCTGAACTGCACAGAAAGGACAGTTTCATATGGCGAACCACTTTAACTGTTCCCTTTTTACTGAAATATTCCAACAAGATAATAATTATTTATTATTATTACAAGACTTATTTACCTTTCAGCGTGTTTCTAAATTACAACAGAAAAAGCCGATTATCTATTATTAAGAACTACTTATAGGCTCATCTATGAATCAATCTGTTACACACCTCAGGAGTTTTACTGATACTACTGTGTTTATTTGTTGTTGTTTTTTTCCGTGTAGTTCGCAGACGTGATCAGTTTTATTTCATGTCATCACCTTGTTTGTTAACGTCTTGACATTAATACAATTCTACAGAGAAAGAGCTTCAATCATATCATAATTTAATCCCACTTTAAATGACTGTTCCCATCATGTCATTAGAGAATCTCAGCTTCAGGGAACGTGGCGACCTGCAGCGGCAGCACACGTCTCAGCACATAACCAAACTCCATTCAAATATCTCAAAGTGAACCGCTCATTTGAAAATATACGCATGTCGAGCATAGCTATTAGTTCACCTATTAACACCACACAAAGTATGGCCACGGTATATGGTTGTTTATGGGCTTTATAATATTAATAAAGACATACGAAGAGCTAACGTTTGTTAACGTTAAACCCGAGTTTACACCAAGTATCAAGCCAGTTATATGCTAACTTAACGTTAACACGAATGTCTGTTTCTCGTAACCGTGTCGACGTAAGCTTCTTTATCGACTTAAACTGTCTGACGATCTCAGTCTGCCAGTGTATGACTTCTAAACATGAATTCACCTGTTAAAGTTTAATCAGCTTATGATTCTTACCATTTCTAACCTGTATTGTGTTAGCTGACGTTTCCAGTTCTTCTTCTTCTGGATATTAAATGCTGCTCATCAGGACGATCAGAAGGACTCTGCTGCCTCCTACTGGTTAGCCCAGAAGTTAGTTGAGGCTGCTACAACTTAAAGGTCATTTCCTTCAGTAAAACACCAACAATATATTTTAAATGTATGGCATTATAAGCAAAACACCTAATTTCAAAGTATTAGTAATACTGGTAATAGCAACTAGTAATAATAGTTTAATATTTTCATAAGCGTGCTAGTGTGTATTATGTGTATAAGACAAAACAACAACAGAACAATGGCGATTCTAGAGTTCACCATTTTATTTGGTATGTATGTTGATGCAAATCATAATTAATGCAGCTCAACAGTGACACATTTTACACATAGACATTATTATCTCAACACTTGATATGAATTTTATATGTATTTCTCAGCATTGTAATGCCAAATATTTCAGATTAGATTTCCCCCTCACAAGATACATAAGTGTACCAACACCTTTGACAGAGTGGTGTTTATTTAACATATTCATCCTAAGATAAACATTTTATATACTTATATTTCTTATAATTCTATCAATTATACAGCTACCAATGTGATTTCTAATTAGAATTTTATGAGCTACAATATTCAAAAAATTTTTTGGTCCTCTTTACCATGACCTCCTTCTTTTGCAAATGAAACCAGCACCAGAGCTACAAACACAATATAATCCCAATGTAATTACGCACTAATGCTGTTTAATTTCAAATTATCAAGATAGACAAATCCCAATCACCTCATGCATAAAGAGCATTAAGTTGTAATAATATAATAATATAACAGGTGACACAAGGTCAAGTACCATGGTAAGAAACACTTCTAGAATAAATCACAGTAGCAGATATTACACCACCACAGCTGTTCCCTTTACTATATGTACAGAATATAAACACACCCTTCACTGTAAGTAATAATGTTTACCCCTTGAGTCCCATCTCACCATACAATGTTGGCTTTCATATAAAATTCTACCAACACACCTGTAGACCAGCCTGCTGTTCTGAACATAAAACAAAATAGACACGTGTAAAAGTGGAACCCTAAGTATCTTAAATGTACAGGAACTGACTCCATATACACACATACTTTAGAAAACTAGATTTACTTTACTACATAACTGTGACGTGATAAATATGGACTGCCATTGCATGAAAGAGAGAGAAGAGAGGTTACAGAAATTACAGCGGAGGTGCTGGTGGCATGGATACTTCAACAGGCTCTGTACTGTGGACTACAGTCCGTTCTGTGCTTTAGTGTGGGTAGCAATGGAACATTTTGCTGCTCAACTCCATTTCTTAACAGCAGTGTTTTAACAATAGTGCTAACATGGGATAAATGGACCAGAGCAAAGATAAAAAACTAAAGTGGCACATTTAAACATACAGTGGAGTATCAACAAAGAACATACACAAGATAAGATAAGATAAGAAATAAGAGATCTTAAGATCACAAACACACAAATCAGTCCCACAGGGGCGGGCATGTATTATATATTGTCAGTACTGATAAAAAAGGAGCTTTGTGCTACTGCAAGTGTGGGACTGACCTCACTATAGTCAACACCCGGCCTACATCATTATTATGGAATTATATGGAAAATAGAAAATTGTTAATCCACTGTGGGTTAGAGACCTGCACTACAAAAACAACAACCTAAAACAAAAAAGTGCAACTTTTTTTGGTGAATACTGTATGTGCAGCCAAGACGTAGGCAGGGCAGCCAATAATCTGAACTCTCAGTGATAGTCGAGTAATGAAGATTGTTGTTTGACATAAACGATTCTCTTAGAACAATTTCTTCCAGCATCAAGCAATGCACAAAATAACTTAAAAAAAATGAAATATTGCACCTTATAGGTGCACTAATTTTTGACTAAATATTAAAAATAGATCAAAATTTATAGTATGTGTATTGTTAAACTGATTCCTTGTAGAGATACTGCACTTCCCCTTACTGTAGCTGACTGGAGCTTTTTAGCCTCCTTTAGACCCTGGTCTCATCAACCCCACTTTCATCAGCAAGGTAGCTGTTCTGACCTGACAATGCTCTGATAAACCCACCATATCCACACAGCACCAATAAGTAGACATAAAGGTTTGCAACAAAAGCGAGCAACAGTATCTAGCTTTTTAGCATAGATCAGCTGAAGACCTAGATATTTTTTCTCTAGAGTTAGTAGAGACAACAACACAGCTAAAAGTAAAGTGAATATTTGACTTACATTCATCAGAAGGTCAGAAACACAACTCAAAATGATTGATAATGTAGCTAGATACATGCTGGATGTATAAACAGGCAACTGCATCATGCAACATGCAACACATAGAGTTTTCAGCCACCTTACATATCAAATTCAGAAAGTGCCTGTACTCTGGGTTAGTTCATGTGTGTATGTGTGAATGTGCATATGGAGCTGTGACAAGAACTGAAGAGAATCCCACATCCTGGATTAGTTTACAAGAGCATCCAGATTCAAAGAGTACTCAGTAAGTGCGCAGAAAGGACGGTTTCACATGGCCAGCCACATGAACACAGTCTTTGTGTTATCTCATAAGAGCAGCTTTTGACAGATTCACCAAATTACATTTTATCCTATGATACACTGAAATGAAATGCAGTAAATAACAACAGTTACAAATGCAACATGTCATTTTATACAACTGTGTCATCTCCTTTTTAGTGGTTTATAACAATCGTCCTCAGAGAGACCACATGTGCAAAATTGTATATACTGTACTGTACATCATCATTAAATAGCATTAAAATATAATTAAAGCTTCTAGTCCAGTTCCAGACTGATGTCAACTCAGCAAGCCCTCGGTAAGAGCTTTTGATGGCTCCATCACATCCTCGTCAACTCAAAAAATCATAAAACTGTTATATTATGACCACTTATTCAAAATGTGAAGTAAGTAATCTGTTGTGTCGTTGTCAATCAGTGGTAAATCCAAAATGTAATCCATTCACTGTATTCCAGTGGTCCACCATGTGGTCTCTGGGTTTTATGGCCTGACTTTACCACTCATATGTACTGCCCTGTGTTCTGATCAGGTACAGAACCACATCCTGGAAGTAAACTCAGAAAAGTTCAACTTTAAGAGTAGAGAGGGATCTCCTGAACGCACCATTATTTCAGTGTATTTCACTACCATTCACACAGTTTGGTGGTTTTCAGGGGTCAAGTAATCACAGTTTCGCTGGGTGTGCTTCACACTGCTCCTTTGTTCAGTGCACAGTTCATCCCTGTGCAGTAAACTGGATAGAGATTAACTGACCTATAACAGTTTGCAGCAATGTCTCTGTAGCAACATGTCTGTTTAAAGAGTTAGAAAATAATACTAACTTTATTAGCTGTAGCTGTATTCAAGCTGTTGGCAGATGTACATTTGTAAATTACAATGTGATTAGATTGTCACCTGGCACAGTCCTGATAACAGAAGATGACAAAGCTAATAACTTTTCACAGCAGACATTTTGACTCATCATACACTTCTGTTACTGATAACATCACCAAGAGCTTACTCAGCTGTCCCAATAAGACACTGAAGCACCATAAACAACACCAGAGCCCTGAAACTGAAGGAGCTAAATGGAACTCAGCCACCTATGTTTTCAGTATTTAATAATGCATTTTATATATAACTTGTTGGACAGTTGCACATATATGATGGCACTACTACAGGGTTTTGGTGTCTTGTCTAAGAACACTTCAGACATTTGGCCACGAGGAAACGGGAGTCGAACCACTGACCCTGGGGTTCATGGACGATTTCCGCCCTACACTCGTGCTTGGGCCACTGTCACAGTATAAAGAGTCAAATGTTTAAATGACTCTACCAACTATCACAGGGACCACAGGAGCAAACTAAAATACTGAACCAGGGACCAGTTTGACACACACCCAGAGTAAAGGGAGTGTTTACTGGTCTACTGTAAAATCTTATGTATATGTACAGTAGAGGGACAGGGGGGACATTACAGGTACCTGTTCTGTATAGATACTACTGTGAAAAAGTATTTGCTCTGTTCCTGATTTTTTATTTTTGCATATTTGTCACAATTAAATTATTCAGGTCATCAAACAAATGTTAATATTACACAAAAATAACCTGAGTAAATATAAAATGCTGTTTTTAAATGATGAGTTCTCTTATTAAAGGAAAACGGCTGACCAAACCTGCCTGGCTATGTGAAAAAGTAATTAAAAGTAAAACTAAAAAGTAAAACTAACACAGCATTTCATAAAAAGAAGTCAAAAATGGTGGTGATAGTGTGATGGTCTGTGGCTGCAGCAGCTTCAGGACCTGGACGTCATAATTGATGGAACCATGAATTCTGCACTTTGGCAGAAAATCATGAAGAAGAATGTCCGGCCATCAGTTCACTACCTCAAGCTCAAGAGCACTTGGGTTCTGCAGCAGGACAATGATCCGAAACACACCAGCAAGTCCACCTCTGACTAAAAATGATCAGAAAACAAAATTTAGATTTTGGAGTGACCTAATCAAATTCCAGACTTAAATCCGTTCATGCTCAAAAACCCTCCAATGTGAAAGACTCATTACCAGCTATTGCAAACTCTTGATTTCAGTTGTTGTTGCCAAGGGTGGAACAACCAATTATTAGGTTTAGGGGCAATTACTTTTTCACACAGGGCCAGGCAGGTTTGGACGGTTTTTTCCTTTAATATTTAATATATTAATATTTCCTTTTAACATTTTGTATTTACTTGGGTTATCTTTGTGTAATATTAAAGTTAATTTGATGTGTGACAAATATGCAAATAAAATCAGAAAGGGGGCAAATACTTTTTCACAGCACTGTATATCTTCATTATAACAACCAAGTCACGTCAGTTGTTCTGATGGGCTCCTTATAATCGTTTTAACAAGTCCCCAGAGAGCCTGACAATTTCTTACTGGTTAGTCCTCACTTAAAGACCTGACTGGGAGCTACCAGAGCTGCTCAGTACTGTTGAGATAGCGACGAGACAAAAACAAATTGAATATGAAATGGATATTTGTGCCTTTATATGAAATGTTTTCTCTTAATACCTGCCAGGTTCTGCAGGTAAATGAATTATCATTGATTCCACTTTGATATTTCCAAATAAAAGCCTCTGTCTACAATTTGTGAAAGTATGGTAACTGTGTGTTACACACCTCCCACGACCTGATTCAGTCTACTGGAAAGGATTCTCTATAACCGAGTGGTCTTATAACAAGCTATGAGCACTGATGACAAGTGTGCACAGATATAATTATAATGAGGTGTGACAGAATCATTAACCAGTTGATGAGGCTGGAGATGATGAATCTCTCAGTGAGTCTCAATGACCACTGGCTCAAAAACACCACGTGTTCCTCTGGGAAAACACACACAAACACACAAACACACAGCCATTTAGATGAAGACAACTGAGCGAGTAAACCGATGCAGTAAATGAAATATGTACAGTGGTATACCTGTTGGCCAAATGTGTGCCACTGAGGGCAGTGGTCCCATCTTTGCTAACAAACAGTCTCAAGTTGCTGTCTGAAGAAAACAAGAATTCCAGAAGAGAAGTTACGGATACACAAAAGTTCTGCTCAAAGTAAATCCCCAAAAACCTGAAATCCTGTCAAACCTTCATTGTTGCTGATGTCGGAAAAGTTCTGGCTCTGGACAATCTTCTCCACGATGTCATCCGCATCGATGCGGGTGGCGTCCACACAGCTGGGCTGCCTCTCCACAGGGTCCTTCTTCCTCCTGTTGTTGAGGAAGACAAAAACCACTTGAGAGGAGACTTATATGTGAAACAAGGTGTGATATGTGAAGCTCTGCATGAAGTGAAGGTACATGAAGGTTCTGCTTTATACTGCCAAACATCACTGTCACTGTTTATTGTGAGTGTATTTCAGTCTAACATAGATTGACATACTTTTATTTTATTAAGTGAGAGTGTAAAGCTGTCCATTCCTGTTTTTGCACTCTTTCACATTCCATCTGAGGCCTCTCCATGTGACCTCATACACACACACACACACGTCCTCACAGAATGGGGCACATTCCTGGAGAATTCCAAGCATGTGAGTTCACCAATGCCTGAGATTCACCCCTAGACTTTTATCAGTGCCACGTCCAGACATGTCTCACTGTGAGATCAACTCATGACAGTTCTGCACTCACACACCTACAGCACGGCGCTGTGAAAACACGCGGGAACAGGTGTGTGTGTGTCTACCTGGAGGATCTATTGGACATGAGGGCGGCTGCAGAGGGTGGAGGAGGCCTCTCTGGTTTGGTAGGAGTTGCTTGCCTGTGAGGCTCACTGGGGGTGGAGGGACGTGGCTGGGAGGAGTGAGTGAAGCCACAGGAGGCGCTGCTGCTGCTGGAGGACGTGTTCCTGTGGTGACTCAGGTCAGTCAGGCTGGAGCAACGAGAGTGACCTGTGCTGTATCCTGGGGGAGAGGGGGGAGAGTTTACTGAGATTTAGTGGAATCCTTCTTCATATCTGTGCCAACTTTCCTAACTGCTAAACAAAACCCAAATCTGAATATTTCCACCCCTGCTGAACAACTGCCCGTTTTTTTATCGTTAGTGGTGTGTCAGAAAAACATTTAACTTCATCTTTGCTGCAGGAACATGAAGTTAAATGAAATAAAAACTAACATTAACATTTCTTTGTTGCAGAGGTTTGACTATGTCATTTGCCCATGGTTGGAAAAACGTTTCACAAAAATATGATACAACATTGAGAAACCCATCTTTTTTCTTACTAACTCAAGACTTCCTCCATGCTTACCTGTCTCGACAAATGTCAGTTCCTGAAATGCAGTTAAATCCCAAGTGCATGTAGCTGGTTTAGTCTCAAACCACCTCCATTACTCATCAATTAGAAACACCCAGACATTATACAGCTCCACCCTTTATGCCTGAGAATCCCTTCTCCTTTCCAAACCATTGTGTGTGTTTGTGTGCACAACACAGAGTTAAGCCTTGGACTTTTCAGCCTTATCATCTATTGTATTTGGTCAGTGATTAATGGATAATGATGTCACGGCTGGTTTGAATGATTAGTGAAAGTCACGACGGTCTGATTTACTTTATGCATTCAATTATTGGTTTACTCTTGAATTCTGTTTTATAATGTTAAGTTTGATATGTTCCGTATCTTTATAAAAAATCATCCATCTGTTCATCCCTCCATGCTTGACTGATTAAATAATTGATTGGAACAATGTTCAGCTTCCTTGGATCCTGTGTTTGAATGTTAATGATTATTTCAAGTTTCTTTTACAAACTTCTTTCAAGCTAGTACTTATTTTCTGTTTTTTTAAGCACTGTCGATGGACACACTTCCTTGTTTCATGGTAAAATCCTCAAAGTAACTCAAGAGGGGAAAATCCCTGATTTAAGAATTATTTAGTGAAATAAAACAGTATCTGTGTTTTAAAAAAAAGATGCGCAAAGGTCATGTTTAGAATAATGTTATTTCACCAAAAACTGGCTAATTCAGGTTCCACCAATGTTGACAGTCGGGTCTAAAGTTCTTTTCATGGAGAAACTGACATTTGCTTTAAATTGCAGAACAAACATATTTGATAAATGCTGACCATGAACTGTGTTTAATAAACCATATAGATCTGTTCTCCTGGTTCTCTGCTCAGTCAACAGACAGGTTATGGACTAC
Source organism: Sandelia bainsii (assembly GCA_032362345.1). NCBI lineage: Eukaryota > Metazoa > Chordata > Actinopteri > Anabantiformes > Anabantidae > Sandelia > Sandelia bainsii. The sequence continues at coordinate 22,409,885 of JAUMHL010000015.1, forward strand.
AATGAACACAGTAAGTTAGAGAACTGGGTTAAGAGGCACAGCTACAAAGTATTCCTGCCTATGGCATTTTGTTTTCTTCTCTCACTGCATCTACAGTCCCTAGAAAATGAATTAAAAGTTTTAACCTTTTAATTTTTTAAAGCATTGAAAACTGAAAACAGGTCTCTACAAAGTAATATGACTTAATTTAAAACATAAAACTGAAAAAAAATTATTGCATAAGTACTCCCCCTGACTATCAGTTTTATATTTTTTTATTAATTTTGATTATTTTGTAGAGATCTGATTTGACTCTGACATAAAAGAGTAGGTGATGGGGGAGGGTGAATAATTTTTATAGGGATTGTTGAGTTTTCTTGTTCGTTTTATTAATCAAAAATGCTTACAAGGCCTTGAATTTGTACGTTTTCATATCAAAAATAAAAACTGTAAATACCCGTCTTTAATTTGAAAGTACAAATGATCACCACTCTGATGCTGAAGAAGTCCGTTTCTCAGGGCACAAGTACACAGGTGTGAGGGCAGCATGAGTATGGATAACCTCCTGACCTGATATCTTGCTGTGCTGGCTGGCATAGCTGGAGCTGCGGAAGTGACCAGTGTGAAAGACCTCGTCTGGGCTGGACACACTCACTCCCTCCTCAGGCAGGCCTGCAGTCAGGACACGCACAGTAAAAACACACACCTGACCTGTCCCCATTGATGCACAATAAATATTTAAGTAATAAATAACATGGAGAAAAAATACATAATACAAAGTATCTACGTGGCTGAAAACCGGTGGAGATAATATCTGGAAGTGTTATTTGTTTTCCTTATTGTCAGCAAAAGCTCCAGAATACACAGTAAAATAATAATATACTTCACATTACCCTGTAATCATGAGTGGATAAAGTTCAGATGAATGTTTGTAACTGTGGTGAAACTTGTGTGAAAGTTTAATGCTGATATATCCCCGCTCTGGTCTTCACTGACACAAGTAGTAATAAAGTGGAAGTAGCACTTACTTAGAGAAGACACAGGGAACAGTAACGCTGAGCCGTTACCTGTGCTACGTATTGACGACTGTCTGGGTTTGAAGGCTCGAGGTCCCTCTTTGATGCATCCTGATGGCTGCACTGGGGACTCGGTGCTCTCTCCCTTACAGTCCAGCTGCAGGTTGGGGTCCTCATCCCCAGTGGAGACTGATTTGGCTGTGCTGGGAGGCCTGATGGTGACAACGCAGGCATAAAAGACAACAAAGTCACATGTGCCTCTTAGACGTAAGGCAAAGACACAACATGTAGTTGAGCCCAATGATTGGGCCAAGTTATCAACACAGTCAGCAGTTGCAGTTCTCACTTTCTCTGATGTCCATTATGAGATAATGTCCCTAAATCCACTTAGAAATCATTGAAAAAGATGCTTTTTATAACTCCAAAACCTGCACGAGAAGTTCATAAAATGAGCTTGATTATTCTCAAACCTTAGCTTAAAAAAAGAGTATCAAAATCCAATAATATTAACTTTTCATGTTTAAGTCTCAATATTTTCATCATGTGTCATTTGTTCACTGTCAGTCATACACTGATGCACTATGTTGAAAGCAGTGGACACTAATTTGTATCAGACCCAAAAATGAACTCACGTTTTAAAGCAAGGATCACCAGACAGAAGAGACATCCCAATTGTTACCTATAAAAAAACACAGATGTGTTATTCGAATATTGTTCACTTCAGTTTACACGTGTGTATTGTGTGTGTGTGTGTGTGTGTGCACGCGCTCGTCCTGCCTTGAGGATAGAATTGTCCTGCCGAGTGTTTTTGGTGTCATAACCTTCCAGGATGCAGCAGCGAACTGTGGAGCCTGATCCAGCGAATTCTGCAATGTTGAGATCAGCAAAGCCTAACTGCAGACAGACATGACAAAACGACAGAAAGTAGAAAGATTTAAGGTGGAAGGGCAGCATAATACTGATCTACAATCATTCTTTTTAGTTTGTTCCATTCACAGAAGGAAAGATTTGGAAAGATCTTGTCTAAGAGATTTTTAAATCCTAGTGGTCATTTGTTCTGTTCGCATTCAGTGTATCACTTTTGTAACTTAGACTCAGTGCCGTTGTGTAAGGAAGTGAATTAAGGGAAACAGAAGACAGTGACTATATCTACAAGCCAACAACCTCTTTTAGCCTCCTTGTTCATGTGTTTCTGCCCAGTCAGCAGCCACTTGAGGGGCCACGGTTTGTGTTGGTGCTGCTCTGTGTAGGTGTACTTCACTGTGACTGTTGTTCTTACTAACATATGTTGTGCTTCCAGTGAATCTGAACCTGTAACTTATAAAAATGATTGGCTGAAACAGTTCTTGTTGTTTTTTCTGCTAAATTGCTGTTGAAATATTGAAATTGTCCTATAGCAAGTAAATCAAGTCCTGATGCAAAACACAGTTCTCTTCAGCTGGTTATGTGTTTTTGCCAGTGTCCAGTTGGTGGAGTCCAAAGTTGACCTTCACTCTCACGTGTGGCACTGGACGGATTCCGTAAAACATTTTCTGAGTTCGTTCTTGCTCCCCAGCATCTGAGCTGTCCTCTTGTGCTATTCTCAGGACATAATCTGAACGTTATACACAAGCTACCTAATGCAAACCATAGACAGACATTTAGTGGACACAAACATGTTCAACAAAACATTGTATAGTTGTGACTTATCATCTGGCAGCTGTGACCTTTTTAAAGAAAGACTCACATTTCTAATTGTTTTTTTGTCTGACTAACCAAAAGCTTTGCACTGCATCTCACAGTCATGAACTGTTAAAGGCCATAACACAGTTGTCGTGACATGATGAAGTATGAAATGACTGGCCTATCTGTGGTTACAGCAACTATAAAACTACTGTATCTCCATGACAACTGAACAAACTCCAATCTGTCAACGAGGACAGTGAGACTCTGTAAATAGTTAATGTGTGGACTTTGAGTTAGGATTGGTGATGGTGACAGCTGCGTTTTCCGCTTCATATCTTGTTACTCAGCAACTTCTCCCTCCCTCATGGGCAAATGTTGTGTTTTTAGCTTAAAAAGCTTAGCTTTTTAGGCTGATAATCAGAGTAAATTATCTTTTTTTGTTACTTCATTTTTTATACTACGTTTGACACTTTCAAACAGCCAGTGACACTGATGTATGTGTTGTAGTTACTCAAAGCCATCCCCCATCTCCCCAAAATTACATTTCTGTGCAACTAATTAAAAATCACAACCTTCCCCTAACTTTAACCTTTTGTTGCCTAAACCTAACCACACACAACAATCTGGAGTGGATCTGTAGTCTGAAAAGAAGAAACAGGACTCAGCTTGGTTCTTTTAGTGTTAGTGTAAGTAGGCTTACGCTGTAGGCTTAAGTGTTACATCCACTTCTAATGGAAACTAAAATACAGGGTTATTCAAAAAGAATTAAACAATTTCATGAAGCTGTATTTTATTAAGGAAAATTCCAACCAAGTCATAAGTATTCTACTGATAGTCATGCTTTATTTCTTGTCCTACAAGTGTTCAATGTGGCCACTTGGAGAACAGGCAACATCAAGGCAATATGAGAATTCCTCCCAAACACGTTGCAGCATCACTGTTTTATAATGCAATGTGCCAGCACTGCAACAAACAGCACGCAAACAGCCCATGTTGCGCTGAAAATAAATCTTTGGTACTTTGGTGTACCTTACAGAACTGAGTTATACAAATGCTAAGATATCAACAACGTTGAGGCATCATGAATAAAATAAAAATGGCTAAAACTTCAGAGGGTTAGTTCATGTTAAGAGGGACACCTTTGATTAAAGAGGCTTGAACTCCCGGAGTGACCCCCACTTCATGTGCCTGGATAAGAAAGCAAAACACTTCAATAGATTGATTGTCTTTATAGTTACTATGTAGTATAGAATGATGCCTGTTTGGGTGCAGCCAGTCACAGCAGCTCCTCTCTTTGTGTGTTGTTTTTGTTGTCTATCTTCCTCTAACTCACGTTGTGGCTTTTCTTATACCAGAGGCGATGGGCAGAAATGAACTGGGATCCTTCAGATTTTGTTTGTGAGAGGATTTTTGGTGGCTTTGTCATGAGGCACATGTTACCATGGATACAGCTTTGTTTTTTTATCTACTATTAGCTAATAGCTACTAGTCCTGCGTATGAAAAGGCAAACAAGGTCCTGCTACCATCGGACTTCTCAGTCTCCATCACTTCCAGCAAACTCAAGTGACCTGGACAACTTCAGACTGATCTGCCAGATCTCTCAGCATAAAGGCAGCTGTCAGTTTGGTGCTGACGTTGCTTGTCATGAACTCACAAACGTTTCTACTATTTACTATTATGCTGTTGATCTATTTTATATTTTTATACTTTATTCTAAATGTATTCTGTTCTGGTGTTCTTAACTTTTGATGTCAGTTTTACTCTGGACACCATCTGAAGCAACCAAGCTTGCAAAAGCAGCACTTATGCACAAGGACATTGTGGGCCGGGTCCAGCAAGG
>JAUMHL010000015.1:22419083-22465778 GCA_032362345.1 Sandelia bainsii
TAGTGCATTTTAGGTTCATCCTGAAATTTCACCCGAAAGCCGAATATCCCTAACTTTTTGTGAGTAGTGTAAATTGAGCAAAGGAGTCCACAGCAGTGTTATCTGAGAACTAATACTAAAGCTGTCCGTGGGGAAGGTAGAAAACCTTCTCTACACACACACTCAGGCCATCAGCGTCCAGAGCTTGTCCCAACACAGCTGGTAAACTCTGATGTTATCTGTCCCAGCCCAGCTCGTGTCAGAGGAGACATAACATGGCAATCATCCAGCTCTCTGCAGCATTTCAGCAGAGTCAGCCTGCTGCTTTGCTGATAACAGTCTGTGCCACATGCTTGTTCTTTGGAACACAACATCAGGATGTAGGAAGGCCATTGCAAACAACTTTTTCTCTCTCCTCTTTCGACTCACCCCGGTCGAGGCAGATGGCCACCCACCCTGAGCCTGGTTCTGCTGGAGGTTTCTTCCGTTAAAGGGAATTTTTCCTCTCCACTGTTGCCTAGCACTTGCTCGAGTGGGACTGTTGGGTTTTCTACATTATTCTGTATATATTTATGTAATGTGTAAGGTCTTAAACATTACACTGTAAAGTGCCTTGAGATGACTTATGTTGTGATTTGGCGCTATACCAATAAAGTTGAATTGAATTGAACTCAACATTGAACGCTGCTTATGAACAGAAACGATTAACAGACTTACAAAAATAAAAGTTGTAATAAACCATAGATAAATAGATAGATACTTTATGAATCCCAAAGAGACATTTCAGTGTTGCAGTGGCCACAGAACACAGAACACACAGAAAACACTAAGACATACACACGCAGAAGATAATACAGAATAATCCAGTACAATATAGAAAATACACAAGACAATACAGAATAATACAGAAGAAATCAATCTAAACAGAAACATATTATGATGTTGTGTAATTGTATGGATTGACATTGAAAAAGCTGTAACATAGTGCACATCGCATTTGTAAACTGCTTCAAATGTGTTTGGGGGAAAAACTCCCACTTGACAAAGTTTGTTCATGTATAAGGACTACTTCATGAGACAGATTTGCTGCACGCTGGGACATGTCATCACTGAGTCAAGGACTTTTAGCCTTTCTTTGCTCTGCTCATCTCTTTTTCATTCTTGCTCTCAATTTTCAATATCACGATCATTGCTGTAATAATCTTGGTGTGTTACATACATTTTACTTTCCTTTCTGATAAGCCAGTATCTACATGCATTCTTTGCATTAACATTTATCAAAGAACATTTTCCTCCTTATCTTATGGGTGACCTGGGGTTTAGAGCTTTGAAAACAACATGCCCACAGGCTGGAGGCTACCACACACAGAATGGCCAGACTGGTTCTACCACTTCTTTTCTTACAGCCCAACCTCCCTGCCTTCACAAACACACCATTGTGCAGCAGCTACACACAAGCAATGCTTCCTCTCTCAACATGACCTTTCAGTCACAGCCTCCAAAGGACTGTTGATAAGAGTTAGAGTCTGACTCAGTGACCAGTGCAGGGTTTTTCATTTCAGTAGACACTGTTAGTTGATTGAAAGAAGTAATTGCACAGAAGGGATCTTCATCATCTTAAGAATGCATGTGTTATTCTTAAAGGACACATTGAACTGATAAATAAAAAAACTACAGCTGCATCTCAAAAAAATGTGAAAATGTTATTTTTTCATAATTTAATTAAAAAAGACAAGTTCTCATATATTCTCATAAATCCTGTATCTCAATATATTAAAATATTTCATTTGTATTTTGAGTAAATTACTATTCACACAGTATAAATACTGTGTATCTCTTTGTTCAGTGCACACAACCATAGTCATAAGGAAGACTGCTGATTGCTGTATTGATGCATATTCATGCAAAGTTGAGTGGAAGGTAAAAGTGTGGTAGGAAAAGTTGGACAAGCATCAGGGGTGACTGCAGCACTAAGATTCAAGAACTTCAAGAAGACACAGAATCCAAGTCCAATGTGAAGTTTCTACAGTTGGTGATGATGTCATCTGCTGGTGTTGTTCTACTATAGTTTATCATGTCCAAAGTCAACACAACATCTACCAAGACATTTTAGAGCACTTCATGTCTACTGACAAGCTTTATTATAGATTAGTGCTATGATGGTAATGCTGGCTGCAAGAGTGCAGAGATCATTCACAAATAAGGGCACTTAACTCCTCCTACAGCCTCCTTGTCAGCTGCAGGACCAATGTCCTCAAAGTGGAATTTGTGTCACTGTCCAAACCTTCAGCCATGACTATGGGGGCCTTAATTTTTAAGATCATTCTTTGTGAACATGGTTGTTACAAAGACCATGACTTAATATTGCTTTGCTTCATTTCTGCACAGCTGACTGTACACAAACTGTACCAAATAACTCACATGTGTGGACGTGTTTTCTACAGACACTACAGGACAGTGCTGCTACAAATGTATTTGGGGTTAAAACTCTCATTTGAGAAACTCTTTTTTTTTTCAGGAATGACACAGAGTTGCAAATACACACACACATGCATTCACAGTTAGAATCTCCTAACCTGGCCACTACTTTGTTTAATCCAACATGACAGATGCTCTTTGTATATCTTTTGTTTTTTTTGTGTGTGTAATTATGTAGCTGATTTAACTGATATACCATGATGTATAAATGGTCATGTTAACAACGTATAAAGCAGATGTGTGTGTGAGGTGGTGATTGCTTAAGGTGAGGCTGTGTTCTTTCCTCTCGAGTCGTCTCCCTGTACTCCAACAGTTGCGCCTCAAGTTCCTGCAATTTGCAGATGACAACCCCTAACTGGGCTTATCTCAGAGAGTGATGAGTCTGCACATAGGTAAGAGATTGACCACCCGGTGATCTGGTGAGGCCAAAAATACTTACAGCCTAATGCCCTAAAATTCGTGTAGATGCTTGTGGGTTTCAGAAAGATCCCAACCCTGCTGACCCCCATACCCTCATTACCTTATGTGGCTCCCCAGCAATCACTATGGAGTCCACTTCCTGTGCACAACAATCACCCAGGACCTCCAATGGGAGCAGAACATCAGCTCATCAGTTGTACTTCCTGCATCAGCTGAAGATTATATAGCACTTTTCTACCTTTACTGGTACTCAAAGCACTTTTACACTGCTTCTCATTCACCCATTCACACACACCAGCACATGCACACCAATGGCAGGGCTGCCATGCAGCTGACCTGACACACCAGGGGCAGCTTGGGGCTCAGTGTCTTACCCAAGGACACTTCGACATATGATGGGAGGAGCCGGAAATCAAACCACCGATCCTCTGATTGGCAGGCGACGGTTCTACCTCTTGAGCCACAGCCGCTCCAAGAAAGACAACAACAGTTTGTGAATGAGGTCCACTGATCTCAAGTAGAAGAGTAAGTCGACCTCTGAATGGCTCAAAAGGAATAAAATTAAAGTTTTGGAGTAGCCTAGTCAAAGTCCTGACATGAACTAGTTTTTAAGTTCAGGCGGCTACTACCTTTTCACACTGGTTATTTAGGCACTGGATAAACTTTTTGCTTTAAATTTTGCTTTAATTATATTTATTTTGTGTTTGCTCATTCAGAAAGGTAAAGGTACTGATTTCCTAAGATGTTTATTTGGTCCCAAGACTAGTTTCCCACAGTGGAAAAGGGCTATCAGCCTAACTTCTACCAGACAAACAAAACCTCTTACTGATGTAATCACTTTTTGATAAAGCCAACCCTCTGGTTTGGCGGGCCAGTTACAGCACTTTTTAGACATAACACAGCATGTCCCAATGTTGCAAGTGGCAAGAATGCATATCATCGCCCTGGCAACTTGCCATATTCATGGGCACAATAAAAGGCCGGCTTCACTGGATTCATGCTAACATGCTCATTATGATAATACTAAAGCAAGCAGATACAGTCAGGTACATAAATAATGCAACAATATGTTTTTTGGCATTTGGCCTCTGTAAACCACCACATTGCATTTGAAATGAAATACTCAAAATGTGAGCGAAGTCAAGGCTTTTCAGCTTTAATTCAAGGGACTTGAGAAAAGTGTGGCATTAACCATTCAGGAATTATAGCCATTTTCATACACACACACACACACACATTTTTGGGAAATCATAAATAATAGAACAAACTAGATTGTGTTTAAAAAAAGGTTCAAAATCCATTGCCCCTTGTACTGGAACCTGTGGACATAACCAAATGCTGTGTTTCCTCCATAGAGATGTTTTGCAAGGCTTTTACTACAAGCTGCCTTCAAGTGCTGCTTGTATGTAGGACTTTCTGCCTTCAGTGTTGTCTTCAGTAAATGAAAAGCATGCTCTGTTGGGTTGAGATCAGGTGACTTACTTGGCCAGTGGAGAATATCCTGTTTGTTTTTTTTGCCTTGACAAACTCTTGGCTAGCTTTTGCTGTATGTGAAGGGTCTTTAGACCCCATGTTGAGAGTTACAGTGAACTGCCACCAAGTACAAATTTAACTCAGAACCACCTCCAGGTCTTTTTTCTGCTTGATTAATCATTGATTAATGAGAGAACAGGACCCACCTGGCAATGCAACTGTTTGTCAGTCATTTTTTTCCCATTCCCAAAATGTGTGTGTGTGTCTATGAAAATGCTTGCAATGTCTGATTTTGTCAAACCCCTTGAATTAAAGCTGAAAGTCTTGACTTTGTTCACAGCTTGAGTATTTCATTTCACTTTCAATGTGGTAGTGTATACGGAGGCCAAATGCTAAAAAACGTATCATAGTTTCATTATTTATGAACCTGACTGCACAATGTTTACTGACTAATAGAGTGCTGAACTAGTGAGTCCAGGCAAAACCCAGGCAAATTTTAGCACTTCTGGTTCCCTAGTCCAAAAGTTGGTTTGGGACAAGATTTTTCAAATGGGTTTTTCATTATAAAAATTAACTAGAATTATTGCATTGTGGTTGTATGCCTCCAATAACCAGTGACATTGTAGTTTACATTAATGTCTGTCCAGACTCACATTCTAATAAGTTTATGCATGAGTCCAAGAGGATGTTTGTGCCAGATGTAAAGAAATTCCTTCCAGGCGTTTCCAAGATATAGCATTGATGAGAATGGGACATACAGGAGGTCACAGTGACCTTGAACACCAAAATCACTTCATCCTTAACCCCAACTGACAGTTTGTGCCAAATTTGAAGAAATTCCTTGAAGGCGTTCCTGGCGACTCTCATTCACAACAAGAATTGGATGAACATGAGGTGACTGTGACCTTGAACTTTGACTTTTAACTTTTGGGCACCAAAATCTAAACACTTCATCGGGGACTCCAAGTGGATAGTTGTGGCAAATTTGAAGAAATTCCCTCAGCGTATTGCCAACTTATCAGTTCACAGATTGGATAAAGGTAAGATCACTTCGATCTTGAGCTTTGACCTTTGGCCATCAACAACTAGTTCAGTTCATCATTAAGTACAAGTTGACGGTTTTGCCAAATTCGAAGGAATTCCATGAAACATCAATTGGGTGGCTGTAAGGACAGACGAACAGACAACTCGAACAATGCCTCTGGCCCTGACTATCGCCGGTAAGGAGGCATAAAAATTAAACAGAATCTGTGGTTGACACTAGGTCAACTGATTTACACACATAAAATTCACTTAAATACCACACTTGTGATTTTTTTTAAGCGCTTAATCTTCCAGAGGTTGTCTGGAACATTAATCATCATCATGCGGTATTTATACATTTTTGAAGAAAGGATGTGAGACTAAGGGGTATACTTGCTGTTTACCAATGCACAGACATAGACAACAGCAGGATCGTTGGCATCATTTTTCACACACCTCATTGCGTAATTTGTGTATGTTTGGAGGTTTTAAATATTTAGCCACAATGGGCTAGAGCATCCCTGAGCGACAACGGAAGGGGTGCTCATTTGTGATATCTTGCTGAACAAAAGTGTAAGTATCACAAAATTTGTTTATCACAGAACCTTTTTTCTGCAAAAATACAAAACCCAATGGAAAAGTCTCAAAGGCTTTTAGTTGACGGAACCAGGGGAATGCTTAAAGTTTCGGGTTAGCTTACAAAAAAGCGTCATCAACTACACCACTCTATACCAACCACTATTAGCAATAAACACAATGTCCAGCTGAGGCTGATGGCAATGTCCAGTACATCCAGACAGTCTCTTCCTCACAGCTCTTTCTGACAATATACTCACATGGCCACGCCTTGCACTCCTGCCACTGTGTCATTCTGCCCCAGCTGCTTCCACTCAGCAATCAACTCTGTATTTAAACTCTTCAGTCATCCTCACCAGTGCCAGGTTGTTGTGAAGCTCATGCTGACTGGTCCCTGTCCGTTACCTATTTGCCTGTCTGCCAACCAATCGGGTAACCTGTTTGTTACCCGGACCTCGCCTTCATCTGCCCTTCATCAGATTTGTAAGCCCCTCTACCTGTCTGCCAGCCTGCGTACCCAATCTGTCAAGTGTGTTTACCCAAAAAGGGTGTACGCACTTGACACTAAATAGGGAAAGCAGACTCTGAGCCCTCTGTGAGAGCAGTTATGATGCTGTTCCTTAGATATGAGTGCTGGTTAGACACCAGCAGATCAGACTGGTTACACTTCCCTTTTCCAGAGCCATACTGCAAGTAGAAACAGCTTCTGAGCTACTCCAGTTCTCCTAATTTTAAAAGCCAAATCAAACTACAACTACACACTACAGGACACATGACAGTATAGCAATGTCACATGGACAGTCCAAACCATGCTTCAAGTACTTCATGGTACCAACACCAAGCAAGAGAGCACAGAGATTGTCCTTTTTGCTCACATCCTACTGTAGAGCAAGTTTTTTAACTTGCAATGACCTGCAAAGCTCCAATAGCCAATTTCAATACTGCCAGAGACCACTTGCCACCATTCACCCATGAAACTGCCATAGGACAAGATACAGGTATATTTAACACTTATAATTATGGAGCGATCCCGTAAGTGGATGTTACTAGATGCAGCATTTATTCAGATACTGGTTCAACATGTGGTGTTCTATAGTCCAAGCTCTAGGGGCTGGACTATAAACCCAGCAAAATTTCATCTCCTGCATCTGTTCCTTTGTTATAAATGTCTATTCTGAAGTTTCCTTCTTTGGTGGTCGAGATCCATTAATCCCCATCATTAGTCTTGAATCAGTGTTTGTTTCTATGTTTGATGAGTGAATCAATGTGAATGACACCCTTAAAATCCTTCTACTACTTCTCTGTGCCTGTTTCTTGTATTGCAAACAATGACAAAGACCCATTATGCTGTTGTTATTTTCAACAGTCAGACCCTGTGAATATACACAGATACATCTCTTAAGAGAAGATGTGGGTTAACTTTGTGTCAGTGTTCTATTACTCAGTGGTCTATAGCACAGACTGAAAAATAGTAAAAACATTTTCTCTGAGTATAGTTACCATGGGATTTAACCAATTAAATAATGTCATGGATATCACACTAGGTTTGAGCAGCTAGTGTCAAACATTACTTACGTTAGCCCTGACTTTCTGGTTCTGTCCTGCTGTCCCTCTGCCTGCATGGGAGGAATTCTTCTTCTCTATGTTTCTCCCTCATCTCTCAGCTCAGCCTGCAGTTTAGTGGATGGTGGTGCTACTATAGAACTGTTGCTAGCCACTGCAGCAAGTTTCAGAATGAAAGTAAGTAAGCATGTTTATGTTATGACTGAATTCTACTGTCATTTCTTGAGTAATGAAGTCTCCACAAGCTGATGTTTCTGACTGCATAATGAAAACCATGTAGCAGAAGAACAATGTGAAACACTAAAAAACAACTAAATGTGTTCAAACATGCTAAATCTTCGGTGTGGTCCTTCGAGGGCCCGTCTCTTACTCTTTGAACCTGCAGACCTGTCATGGCATCTCCCCTCCACTCACTCATACTGAGCCACAAATGTGCTGTAATTAGACTTATGCTGGTGTTAATGCTGACTCCCAGTGTGAACGTACAGCAGGGCAGAATTTTCCCAAGAAATATGAGGGTAAAATAACACAGTGTACTACAGAAATCATGCAGATTCATACCAGTTTTACAGCACTCAGCAGACAGAACGCTAACAACAAACAGAGGTGTGCTCTCCACTCCTTTGTAGCAGAACATATCCACACAATGATAATAATGATGATAATATACTTTATTGATCCACGATCTATTTCTGGTCTATTGGAAGCAAACAGCATATTGTCAACTACTGAAATGATTAGTAGTGAATTTAACTAATGTGGAGCTGGTGGCAGGTAATCATGCAGGAGAGGTTTTAGTGGGTCACAATAAGGAAGTGACAAGTTGTTATAAATACCTGGATGACAAGATGGCAAAGTCCCCCCCATCAATCAGGCGGATCTTACAGAAGAGCACTCCATTGACAAAGGGCACTGCCGTGAGCTCCTCCAACGTGAAATGCACTTGAAATTTGAACTTCTTCTTTTTCAATAAAAACGACATAGTTCCCAGCTGCTGGAGTGTGCTCATGGTGCAATCAACACAAATGGATGGAAACAGGAAAAAAAGAAAAATGATGTATCTTATGGCTCTAAAGTGGAGACTGAAAGTCCTTCTTTGCTTTGAGGTGAATCATTTCTGAAGTGATGATAAGACCTGGAATTCAGAAAGAATAAAGCTGTTATACAACAATATGAACTGTTTGATTTGCAGCTGCAGGTTCAGATGTTTGGAGCACTGACACATTACGAGCAGCCTGTATGATCAAACCTGCTCTGTTAACGTTACAGTTTGAAATCACATTTACACTCGTCTTTACAAACTCCTGCGGTTGCTCGCACGCAGCTGCCACGCAAACAGCGACGCAGCCGCTCGGTGAGCAGCTCTTCTGACAACTTAAACGTCTCTAATTCTCACCGCTGCGTCGGTCTGCTGCTCCTCATGCTCTTCACACAGCTGTGTCCCGCTACAGAGAACCGGGGGCCCGGATACTTCGCACTTTCTCTGCTTCAACACATCTTTAGTTAGTTTTCCCTCCCCGGTGGAATCCACCAGGAGTCAGAGCGGATCCCTGAACGTCTCACATCACACGGGGCCAGTTAGGGACCGTCTACAAACTCTGAGCAGAGGTGTGCGAAGAAGGTCAGGGACCATGAAAACTTAAAACAAATATGAAACAGTACTAGTATTTATACTACTACTACTAATAGCATTAATAATAAGAAGTTTTACATGCTAGAAAAGTTAGATTTTCAGACAATAAAAATAATGAACCAAACTCACCATTACTTCCAGTTTGGCAAATAAATCCCATTTTCACTCAAACTGTTGGCTGCAACCACTTTCCAGGCGTCCCAGCTGATAAAAGACATCATACGTGTGTCCCCGAGCAACAAGGTGTGAATGAAAAAGGTGACAATAAATATGTTGTGTCACCAACAGCCAGAACAATGAGCGTGACAAGCTTCTTCCATGCACTGGTTCCTGTCCTGAAGAGGCAGTTTAGTTGGGGAACGATATCTTACCGCAGCAAATAAATATCCTTAATAATGTTCCACTTGGTGACAGTCAGTCAGCAAAATTAATCCCAAGCTTTCCCAGAAATCACAAAACAAGCTTTTTTTCTCAGAATCCAGTGTTCACAAGGAAATTATCATACATACTGTTAAAGACTGTATAAATATAATAATAATTTTATTTATAGAGCACTTTATTAAACTTGCTTTACAAAGTGCTTCACAGGAACAAGAAACACATAAAATTAAAAAATAAAATGAATAATAAAAGCAATAATACAATAATACAAATAAAAGCAATAATGCAAAAAAAAACAAATGCAGTAATAACACACAGAGAAGGTCAAATTAAAATGTAGCATAAAGTAATGAAACCTGTCAGTAAAATGAAATCAAATCTGGGATGGCTTTCTGATAAAAGTATGTTTTAACAAGAGATTTAAAAGAGTTTACTGACTTTGCAGATCTAATATTCTCAGGTAGGTTTAGGGGGCTCTAACAGCAAAGCTCTATCACCTCTAGTTTTTAGGTGCACCTCAGGAACACGCAGGAGACCTCTATGAGAGGATGTCGGATTATGTGCAGGCTCATGAGGTACTAACAGGTCATACAGATAACTCGGGGAGAGGCCATGAAGGGCTTTAAAAGTCAGCAGTAAAATCTTAAAATCAATCCTAAAACATACTGGGAGCCAGTGCACAGAGGCTAAAACAGGTGTAATATGATCACTTCTCCTCGTTCTAGTTAAGAGTCTCGCAGCTGAATTCTGTACAATGTGAAGTCAATTAATAGATTTATGACTAATACTTAACTGTAATACTGTACTATTACAGTAATCGAGGCGTGAGGAGATGAAGGCGTGTAAAACAATCTCTGTGTCTTTAAAACATTAAATGTGACGTATTTTAAAAAAATTTCGGAGGTGATAAAAACTTGACTGTACAAGCTTTGTGACATGCTGCTCAAAACTTAAATTACTGTCAAACCAAATGCCAAGATTCTTTGCAACAGGCTTAATATGTTCTAACAGAGGACCTGTACAGAGTAAAATGTGTTTCACCAATCGCTGAGAACCAATAACAACAATCTCAGTTTTAGTTAAAGACCTTTATGAACTGCAGTGAGAATTTGCAGTGGCTATTGTATGATTTGCACAAATACTGTATGTGCCACACATGTGCATTAAACAAGCTTGTCTCTATAGAGCACATCTACACACTCTGTGCTGTGTCTTGGCCACCAACACACTTCTTGTAATAATAATTGTAATGACAGCTGTCATACAGTACACGTCAGCACCACTACAGGGATTCAGTGTCGGTGTCTTGTCCAAGGACACCTTAACATGTAGCCAGAAGAAACCAAGAATTGAACTAGTGACCCTGGGGTTCGCAGACGACTGCTCTACCAACTGAGCTAATGCCACACTGCTGTGTTCACGAGCGTGTGTCTGTGTCCATCTGCCTCTCATGACAGTGAGAGGAGCACATGCAGGCAAAATGCTAAATCCTCCATCAGCCATTTGTAAGAAAACATAGTGAGAGAACTTTCAAGGCCTTAAATATACTTTGAGTGTAAATCTTTAGAATTTTATTGCAGAGCAGTCTCATATCAGTAGAAGCACAACTAGCCTATGTGTTTATACACTTTAGATTTAGATGATCCTGGTGATTTTAAGATCTATTACTTACTGTCCACATCAGCTCAGAACACCACACTGACAGTCCACACTCCGGCTTCTCAGCAGTATAGCTCACAACATGGAGGTTACGAGCAACAAGTGGTTCTGGATTTGAATGATGAACATCTTTAGGTGGCTATCACACTCTACACTATATGAAGGAATTCAGTACATGACACAAAGTTAGAATTAAAGGCAAATACTGTATTTCACAAAACACAGATTTCATCACAGTCTACAGATTAATGTCTTCTGCTGATCCACCAGTGATGAAACTTGTTCACACACACACACACACTCACAAACACACACACACTGACCTCTTCTGGTTGATCATTAGTGATGCAGCCTGTAGGGAAAACACAGGCTAGAGATTTTCCATAGAATACTTTTGATCTTTGAAGAGATGGTGCACAAAGACTGAAGGTCCCACCACAGTCTTAAAAACAAGTTCAGTGTAGACTGAAGGATGACGCTAAGAAACTCTAATTAAATTTAACAAAAAGGGTGGTCCAAATCAGGATGACCTTAAATTAGCTTCTTTGCTTTGAAAACATAATTTCAACATTAAATCCTTGT
Source organism: Sandelia bainsii (assembly GCA_032362345.1). Taxonomy (NCBI): domain Eukaryota; kingdom Metazoa; phylum Chordata; class Actinopteri; order Anabantiformes; family Anabantidae; genus Sandelia; species Sandelia bainsii. The sequence continues at coordinate 22,430,851 of JAUMHL010000015.1, forward strand.
GTTAATGATGTAAATTCAATTTGCCAAAAGACATTTTTAACATTAACATTTCATCACTTCTGTCATTGTTCCAAATTACAAACAAGTTCGGTTCTGTGCATGCTCTCACTAAGGCAACTCTCGACAAGTTTTCACTGTTCAGCCTGTGTGCATTGTCTCCTTTATGTACAGTGCTGACAGGAGTCAGTGTCATTGTCTATTGTGTCTCCTCGGCTTGTTGTGGAGGAGGTGGAGGTGTTCTGGGCCTGCTTTGCTCCTCGGTTGCTGCCCCATCAGCCAAACCACCTGCTGCTGAGCAGCAGGGGTTTGTGACCTCTGTCCCACTCTGCAGGAATTTGCGCAGGTCTTTGAGAGCAGGCCTCAGCATCTGCACTAATGCAAGCAGGGCAGCTTGCGTACCTTCCAGGGCCTGGGCCTGTCTCTCCTGTGCAAACGCCTGAGCTTCCTGTGAGCGCCGCATCATCTGCAGCAGCTCGTTCTGGCCCTCCAGGTGCTGGGCGATCTGTCGGATGTGGACGTTGGTGACTCTCTGCTCCTGTAGCAGGCGGGCGGAGTTGAGGGCGATGCGGCTCTTCAGTTCCTGAGGTTTGGCCTGACACTGAGGTGGAGGTGGGGAAGCTGAAGACGAGGCCAGCATCTCCACTGGAGCCTCCACAGCCGCTACCACGGTGGCAGTGGAATCACTTACAGTTGTGGTGCAGTACTCCACCACACCTCCATCTTCTAAGGTGTGATAGGTGGTTTCAGCTAGAAACAGAGAAGATCTGTTTAGTTGGGGGGTCACTGTGTCCAAAAAGTCTGCAGGTTTCCTCAAAACTGAGATCTATTAACCAATATGTCATCCAAAGCACCAGTTAAAGAAGCAGTTAAATCCCACTGTCCTGTCTGTGCGTAAAGCATGGAGCTGCTATGAATCTAAATTGTTGACTATATGTGTGTGTGTGTGTGTGTTTCGTGTTTAACTGTACTGTCTGAAATGTAATGCAGCCATGTCTCTCTTGAAAAAGAGGTAGCTAACCTCAAGATGACGTACCTGGTTAAATAAAATAATTAGATATAGATATATATAGTAGAGAAAAGTAATAGATTAAACCAGGTGAGACATTACAGGCCCCCCACCAAAACCTCCTGCCACCTGTCACTGGTTAGCAGTCTATCAATTGCTGCCTCTGTGTGATGCATTTAGGGACAATATGGAGAACTGCAAAGTGTCAGTAATCCATGTTGTGAGGTGTTCAGGGACACCACAGAGTGTAAGTTATCCTCTTCTCGAAAGACACCAACAACCCAAAAACTAAACAAAAAGCAACGTATGAATAGAACTGTGGACTTGGAGAGTCGTTACACCCCTAGTAATTAATGAGATACATACAGCACTAAATGAATGATTAAAGCTTTAGAACACTTGGATTATATTATACAAAACTGTTTTTTTTGCAATTTCATTTTGTGTCTTTCTGTCGTCTACATGTCATGAGAAGACACCTAACTTTGATTCTGTTGTTTTAGCTTAATTTAGTGATGGTAAATATAATTATTTGCAGCCTGTATATGAAAAGTGTCCATTCTTATTACTGCAAACTGTCAATACTCTTTACTTTATGTAATTCCTGGTAACTTGTCTGAGTTACCAGGAACCCATCTTTGTTCCACAGAAAAATTTACTGTAATTTAATTTGCTGTTAAAAGCTGACAAGTCGTAGGTATCTGCTGATACAGTTTATGATCAGAAAGCTTACATCAGTTCTATGTATAGACATCTTACTTTGTACTTGTGGAAAAAAGTGTTCTTTGTCACAGACCTACTGTGGAAGCTGTGATTGTGCCAGTTATACATTTCATATGGTGTGAAAGAAACTTACCATTCAGAGGCTTTGCTTCATCACAGACTGTACCTGAGCCAGCTGGAAGAGCTGATAAAAACAGACAGAATATGATGCTAACAACACTGCACTGTAGCATGGAGGCAAAGTAAAAGACGCAAGAATGTGTAAACACTTAATCACAGTGAAAACAGAAGTGAAACGTGCAGAAACACCTGTAGTGTGATTCATTGCAGTGTATGAACTGGGATAACAGTCATATTACTTCTCCAGTACTTCTTGTCACTTAAAATCTGGGTAATCTGATACAAAAGGTGCTACATACTGTACCTTCATCTCATATTCATCATGTGATCTTATAACCAAATGTCTTCAGTGTTCAGCAAAAACAAATGAAGTAGCTTTAAAGCGCTGTGGCTCAGTGCTAAATTATTAAAAAGACTATTGAACCAAAAGAAACGGATAATAATAATAATAATAATAATAATAATAATAACAATAAGAATTATTATTATTATTAAGAAACGGAGAAAAACATATTCAGCTATTTAAATAGATACCAGATATTACTTGTCCACTTCATTTACTTTTCATTGTTATTCAGGCCTTTAGGCTCCAAAAGAGTAATTCCTGCTAAATAATCTGAGGTGGGTTAAATCACTTTCACTCCACCACTGCTTTAAATGCAACAGAATTGTAAGGTGACTTTATTTGGAAAAACTTGTATAAAACATAGGTATAGGACCTCTAAACCTTTCCGTTTTCACTGGTTTAACAATGCACCAACCCTGTGTGTCTCATTGTCTGCATGGTTTCTGACAGCATCTGTACTACTGGATATAAATTTCTCTGCTAACTTTACTATTGTTCTCTAAGCCCAGGAGATGAATCCATGAGTGCAGCACATGAACTGTTGTATCTCAGTATAACTGTAAGTGCATCCTGAGCAGGCTGATACTGGAAACTTCTGTCAACTTACTCTCTGCTAGTGTGACGGTGGTGGCGGCGTTCACTGTAACAGGTAACGTTATCTCAGCATCCGAGTCTCCTGCAGGCAGACTGATGATGGTGGCTTCCCCCAGGAGGTTACAGATCCTCTGCTGCATAGCAGTGAGGATGACGGGAACTGGAGTGCAGTCAGCGGACGTCCCCTCTATAGCAGCCCGCGCCTGGGCCACTTTCCGCCGGACCTCCGTCTTCATGTCAGACCACTTCTTTTTCACCTCGGGCAACTCTCTGGGACAGGTGGTGACAGCGTTCACCTTTTTCAGGATATCCACCCACGCGTTATTCTTTGCCATGTGGGTGACTCCAGCATTGAAGTGGTTAACCAGTGTGTGCTTTTGTTTCTCTATTTCTTCCACTATAATTTCCACCTCCCTCTCCGAAAAATTCATTTTTCTCTTTTTCGCGACCGATGCCATAATTGTTGAAATTCCACTTTTGGAGAGATAATTGTGCGTATTGTACGCAAAAATAGTAGGATTTACTCAACTGATATGCGCAACGTAATGGCTTCCAGAATCGGCTTCTTCTTCCGACTACCAACGCTACGTTAGCTGGACATGGAACCCCGCCCACTGTCACCTCATTGGTTGAGTATCTCGCAGTCTCACAATATTCCCCGTTGCTATTGGCTTAATCGCACACCAATCATCTATGAGCCAAACAAACTATGTTCTTCAAAAGCCAAATAAAAACTAACTACCACGGTTTTCTCACTTTACGGTGAATTGGAGTTGTTCCATGTTCTTTTTTATTTTAACAACATCATTATACAGGCTCTGTAGCAAATAGTTATTTCAATAATGCGCAAGCAAAGAAATAACACACAAAACAAGGACGATCCATTTTAAAATAATTTAAAATATATAGAGAGAGAGAATGATATATGCATGCACTCTGCATGTGCAAGTTTAAAATAGCACTCTGTAAAATTGGTGTATTGTGTAAGCTATGTGTTGTGTGTGTATGTACATCTCTTTATTACATTACATTACATAAAATTCAAATGTTACCATATATTTTAATATATCTGGCATCACCAAATTAGACCTCATCAGAGGAATAGGAATAGGAACAGAGATCCTGGCAGTCTTAGGGACTATTTGGTCTCTTTAGCAGGATTAGAGACAATAAATCAAGGAACATCACAGTCCAGACCTGATGTAGTAGCAGAAATAATGATGTTTTAATAGAGGGTGACAACAGCCTGATGAAATTGCAAAAACTCCAACCTTTAAGGAAAAATATAGAAATATCACTCCTGCATGGACAGCAGTAAAGTATTCTTTGATCAAAAACAGAATATCACAAATGTGCCAGAGAAAAAGGATAAGGATGAAAAAGACCGGTTTTACTATTTATTACCACCATCTCTGTGTTGAGGGCCACTGTAAACTGGCTGTAATAAAAAATAATCCTGCTGGAGAAAACAAACTGACTACTGGCCTGTACCGACTGTATGCACTAGGAAGGCTGGTTATGACTGTGTTGAAGTCTAAACTGAAGGGGGCAGCAATACGCCATCCCTGCGTTCAGCTGGTGAAACTGAAGCTTCGTGCTCCACACTTCGACGCGGCCACGCTGTAATCTCGCGTTACACAGCGAGACTTGTGGCACACCCGGTCGGCGAAGCCAATTCGAACATCTCTCGTTTTTTTGACTGTCGGCCAGTTAACAACGGACTTTAAAACAGGGACCTTAATGTTGATGGTGTGGGATATACGAGCTCCATTTAAACTGTGTGAAGGTATTTTAATAGGCGGCTAGAGCGTGTTGTTACGACTGAGAGCTCCCTTCTCGAACGTTTTCCCGGTGAAACTCGGCTTTGTATGTTCACCGGCAGCTTTTCGCTTTTGCTTTCAGACTGAAAGAGCCACGTGACGTGGTAACCGGGGCTCGCCGGCCTGGACGGCCGCCAGCTCCTACACGGTGAACACCCCTGTAGCTCCATACTGCCGGACACTCATGATGCATCAGCAGGGCTCGTTGATGCCCCCCTTGCTCAATGATGTATTTTGCCAATGCCGGTCGGCAGAAACCCACCCAGGGGTCGACCCGGGCGGCGGAGACGGACACGGACACGTCGAGGACTCCTCATCTGCTCTCCCATTTCAACCAGTCACCAGAGAGCCCGTGGCCGCTGAGACATGTGGAGGCTCCGAGCAGGAGCACAGACTCAAAGTGCTGTTCCAGGTCCTGGATGTGAATGGTGATGGAGGCATTTGTGTCAACGACCTGACGATCGGGCTGAAGAAATTAGGAGTACATCGCACTGAGCATGAGCTCATGGTAAGGTGACAGATTTCAGCTCAGCTGTATGTGTTCATGCCCCTTTTCCTGTCTCATTGTTTGCATCACCATTAATGTGAACTTTAAAGATGTGTGTATCAAGTATTTAGTGGGAATTTACAGTGAACAATTTAGTGGAAGATAACAACGTGCATAACTGTGTGAAAATACAAGGATGAATGCTGGGAGAAAGGAGGATTAATGATAATAATAAGGAGAATCAGCAGGGAATGATAACTCCAAATATAGTTAGACATGCAACTAATTTCTGGAATAAATAGAAGATATTCATACAATCCTGGATAATGTTACCTTCTAAATATTATCTTTGATACTGTGGCAAATGTCCAGCAGTACAGACGTGACACAATTAACAGAACACAATTTTCTGTAGCATTTGACAGCTCAGGTTTTTCTTTAAGCAGATTTGTCGACAATAAACAGTGTTCTCCTGCTCATTAATACTTGTGCATTTCCTATAAACAGTAAATGATTGATAAATGAGTCATTATAAAAAGACTGCAGACAATATCAAAACGCTTCTGTTACTGTTTGACTAAACATTAGATTGATCAAGTGACATTATCACTGTGAACATGATGTTGGTGCCAGCATCTGAATAAATGCAGCTGGCCTGCTGATATTTTCACTGGAGCACTGTGTATTTAACAGTGGACAGACGTGTTCACGCGAACAACAAAGCCACCAGTAGAAAAGTAAGACCTTTGTATAGGAGTGGTCTAGAATAAACCTTCAGATCATCCGTAGTTAAATCTTAGAGCACTGCTGAAGACTTGGCTGACTTTGCAGTGGATTCAGAAATGATGGGGCTCACAGATGCACTAAACCTTAGCTCACAGCAGGTCTTGTGGCTGGCTGTGTACTGTACTTCCCTTTAAACACTCTCAGCTATTTATATGTACAGAATTTGCTAAATAAAGAGTGCAAACTAGCATCAAAACAAGGCTGTGTAGTAGCATCTGAGAAGATGAGTAGCAGTCTCTAAACGCTCCAAACGTTTGGCCTTGTTTCCCTTCCTGAGAAGTGGTGGAACCTCGTCCTCTGAGAGCACTGTGATGAAGCTGTGTTTCTGTCTCTCAGTAAACAAAGCGGGATGTATTGATCCTGTCATGGTGTGGTCACTCTTGGTCTACCATGTGTTGGATAGAGCTGATCCAATTACTCCAAACAGTACCCCCAGATGATTCTACTGTATTTGGGTTGTGTGATTATGACAAAAGTTACAATCACCATTATTTTGTTATTACTGACATCGTGAATAATGTGATTTTTCCTTGACTTTGGAAACATTATGCAGTCATTACAGTTACAGGTATAGGGAATGCCAGATTTAGGTAGATTTGGACATACATGTCTGTGAGACAGCGAGGGAAGTTGTAGATATTTACAGGTACTCTTCTATTAATAGGGCTCGCTTTATGGCCAGATGAAGCCATAGCACTTTGTGAATGTTACAAATGTTTCCAAATAGTGTGTGTAGTCCAGTTACAAGTAGGAGGATTTATGACTAGTTCACCTGCCTAACAGACATTTCAGAGGAAAATACTTTTATAAATAAAATGTTGCCATTTGATGTTAAGAAAGTTGCAGAAAGAACCATCTTCTTCTGTGGTAATCAAACATTACTGCTCTGTGTCAAATCTTTACAGTTTCAGTATGTACATGTTCCACTTTTATGTTGTTATAGATTAAAAAAAAATGTTAATCTAGGTGTTAATCTTGGCTCTTCACTTTACAAGTAGAACAGTAGCTTGAAGCATATTTTTACTCTCAAAAACTATGTAATATAATCTATTTCTATTTATTTTCCACATTGTACAGGTACAATGAGTGCTCCTCAGAAATCCACTCAAACACGCAGTTTTATACCAGAGAGAAATAATCAGTTACTCAGATACTACAAATGAACTGTCTTCATGTACGTCACTTGTAAGGAATAAAAAGCTTTGTAAGTGTTAGCTTTACACCCATCCCCCGTGACACCTGGCCACTGGCTGTGGTCCCTGCCTGAAGAGTGACCTTTTAACACCCAGTGGGGCTATTGATGTGTACATCAGCCATTGTCCATCCAATGATATCTCTTTTGCTAAGATGTTCCTGTAGGCTCTTCTTGTGATGCGTATGATCACACACCTCGTGTAGACACAACACACACACACACACACACACACAGTGTTACCACATTATTTCTTTTGTATGGGCAGTGTAATGGACAGATTTTGCAGCTTGTAGACAATGGATATCTGTCATTGTCTAGCCAGTTTCATACATACTCTCCTTTCCATTAAACTGATGGAATGGGAGTGTCAGCTTCCTGCCTGAAGGAGCACTCTGGCAATTTTTCTGTAAAAGTCACAACAAGGATGGAACTAGTAACAATTATGTCACTTTCAACACGCCACAAGTGTGAACTTCTTACAGTCGCATTGATAGAGAGGCAAACACAGGATTATCGTGTAGGGTAGAGGTGGACCACAGACCACAGAAGTGGGGGTAGAGAGAGATCTCTGCTCCGTCTCCTTCAGCATCACTGAATAAATGAACAAATGCACAGAACAAATGTAGCTTGAACTTCATTAAACAACTGTTGTCATGACAATATGACTCGAGTCACACAAGCCTACACATTGAAATTACCCGAAGATTTAGACTTCATGAATTTATTGTATCCTATGTTCAAATTTTTAGGACATTTTACACTTAAGTTGGTTCTGGTAATACCAACATTAATATCATTAAGTGCTCGATATTTGTCTTTACTTTACACTGATTTGTCACTATAACAACTGTGAAAGCCCCAGAGGTGCTCACTGACCAGCAGGTCGGACTGTAGGTGTACTGAGTAGCTTCAGATTAGGTTATCAGGTTATTCAGGTTATATGCTTTCTCACCACATACGTATTAAATTTGGAATATTGGGGTCTTCAGAGACAACATGTTATTGGGTTTGGTCTTTTTATCGGATATGCCGACAGTAGAAAACAGTGTTGCACACAGATGAGTCTGTGGAGCTCTCTGATGCTGGAGGAGACAGAATTGTTGTTACAATATTTAGTACAATAAGGACTTTCAAAGTGTACATTGCATTTTTTGATTTATGTAATTAGAGCTTGTTTGTGTCAGTAATCAGTTAGACTGGGATCAGTGTACTCTGTAAGCAGTGCAGTCAGTTGAACAGACAACTTGGAAAGACCTACTCTGCTACGTCACAGTGTAGTTTTCGCAGGAGGGGGATTCTAGTGCATGTTGAGAATTAAAATTGGGTGGGTAGGATTGCCTGCTGGATGCTGACAGTTTGTTTGAAATGAACCAGGGTGAGTGCAAGATGATAGTGAGGGAAGAGGAGAGAGCATCACTCAGCAGTTTTTCTGCTGCGAGGGCGGTGCAACGGAGGAGAAACACTGAGTGTGCATCACCCTCCCCCTTCTTCTACTCTGACAGACAATTGAAGGCATAAATTAATGTCCACTCCTCTATCCTGTCCTCCATTGGCTGAGGGACTCATTCCACGGCTCGACAGTCTGACCAGCCAGTATGGGCTGCAGTGATTGGCTGGGCTCGGCTGCAGTGAGGATGCAGGTTTCTGGAGGTTCTCTTTGCTGCATTTCTCTGGCTGCTGATACTGAACCCGGCTAAGTGGCAAATCCTGTCTGTCTGCTGCTCCTGCCATCATTTAGTCATTCTCAACATGAGATTTTTACAACGTGAAATTGTTGGTTTGCTAAATGAATAACTAATAATGCCTCAGAAGTTTAATGCTAGGAGTTAGCTAGGAGCATTTTGGATTTATCCTTCTGCATTGGATGCCTGTGGTGCTGAACTTGCACATCTGCCTACTGAGAAAAAGATCAAGTAAAAGATGAGACATCGAGACAGTGAGCTGGAGCAGTGAAGTGGAAGAAAGTGGAGAAGACCTACAGACGTACAGCTGAGCGTTGTGCACTTGTTTAACTCTGCACTCAGCCAGCAGACGCAGTTAAGTGTCCCTGGGTTTGAGGATGCTACGGGACATGCTGGGTTTCCTGTGCCAGAGCCTTTTTGGCAGCACCCAGTGTAAGCCTGTTGAAGCCCAGTTGCCAGGGGAGAACCAAACTGGGGCTGCTGGGAACAGTGAAGAGCTGCGTACTGGTCTCCAGGGAAACACTTCAAACTCTTCTGTGAGTACAGAAATTGGCAGGAGTAATGTTGCAGTATTAATCATGGTAGCTCCAGCTGCAGATCTTCAACAGGTAGGACACAGTGGATGACCATACTCTCCTGTCCCACTCACAGTAACGCAGTGTCCTCAGATTAAAACTGATATACAAGACAGTAACCTGTAGGAAAATGTTTCTTTAATGTTTAACATTCTTTTAGTAGCTTAGAGTTTCGATGCTCGACATTCTAATGAGCTCTTTGTGAGATCATTCTGACTATGGTTGAGTCCCAGCAACACTCAGATCATCAAACATGATTACTCCTGTTACTTATTTACTGCTTAGCTGCTTCAAACCAGCTTTGAGCCATGTTCTTTTCTAAGTGCTAATGCGATTAGATCAATTACTGTTCTGTGTATTTGAGAGAAGTCATGCTAGTGTGAAGCTGTAGGGGGCACAGTCGGTTGGTCTGTCAGTATGCAAGTCTGTTAGTGCATCACCTTGGTTCAGAGTGAAACGTTTTGGCAGCTATTTAATACATTTCCATTAAAAGCCTGTGCAGATATTGCGCATAGTGTACTGTATGTAGAGGACTGGTCTGTTGATTTTGTTCAGCATTCTCTTATGATCAATCTGTGCCATCAGGTCACAGATTTAAAATGTTCTCAGTGTTTACTGGATGATTTTGTTCTCACTGAATTTTGTACAGTCAGCCTTGTTCAGAGTTTCACTAGGTGTGAAAAAAATGCAGACTTCTTCATTTATTTCAATGGCAGCCGGCAGAGGCACCACAGGGGGCCCCCAATTCATGGTTTCCAGACAGTAAGCTGTTAGTGTGGCTGTAGACTCACCGTTGTTAACCTTTATTCACCCAGTCTTGGTTCACTGAGCTAAAGGCTCTTTTCCAGGAACACAGTACTTGTCGCTCAGACATTTACTCTTGGAAGCTATCAGCTGCAGGGGAGGTGAATGTGCTGTGCTGTGCTGTGTTCAAGGTGCTTCGGTTTTTAAGGTGTCCTTCAGTAAAGGAGACGAGTGCTGACTGTTCACATTTTTGTGTCACTTTGGAGGTTAAACAGTAGTATTTGCTCTGTGTCTTTTTCTTCTGTTCATTCAACATTCTCTGCCTGCAACCTTTTCCAGAATTACTGTAAGATTACTTCCTCACTATTTGCTGCTTTTTGCTATACTTTCATCACCAGGTTCTCTTTTCTTCATAAGAGCAGCCCATCCAAAGCTAATAATGTTTAACTTCCAGCAGTGATGTCTGTGAAGATTCTCAGCCGTCCAGGTCATTGTTAGACCAAAAATTGCCGTTCAGTGGCAACTGGACTTGTTTTTTAATTCTTGAAGCATTCTGGGATCCCAGCAGTGATGTCCAACTACATCCTCCATTCCTCATAAGCCATTAGAGTGGTCTGATGAGTCACAGTTAGCCAGAACAGTCTGACACTTTCACAGGTAAAAGCCACCACAACAAACTTACAGATGGTGATTTTCCTCTCGAGTTCAAGAATGATGTGGTTGAACTGAACTTGTGGTTTAACCTGTGACATGATACTAACTGTTGGCTATTTCATTCAGGTATGACAGGACATCAGGTATTGTGCATGTAGTTGAAGTGAGTGGACTCTGTGGCTCCACAATATTATTTCAGCATTTATCTTGAAAGTAAAGTTGGCTTAAATACTGATATACTATGTACTGTTGTAGATACAAGATGTAGTGTAGATACTGTCTGCAGTATGCAGGCAGCTGTGGTCATCTCACAACAGCTGAACAGTTTTTATTGTTGGTCCTGTGCCTCTTACTGTGAATGTGGACACAGAACTTTGTTTGAATGGTTTATCAAGCAACTAGTTTGACCTTACAGAGTTACAGTCACATATTTCTGAGAAAAGACTCATCATCTAATCTAATTGCCTGAGGTCAGATATTTAAGAAATGCATTCAACCTCAGCCTGCTCACCAGCAGCAGGGAAGCATGTCAGTCTCAGTGGGAGCTTGGTGTTGATCTGTGTCCTGTCATTTAGTGAACAGCATAGAAGAGCTCCACCCTGTGTTCATCGCTGGTAATTGCATTCTTTATTGAATATTTGATATAAAGGCACAACTGTACTTAACACTGGTTATCAGTGCATCTGTCAACTCGCTGTACAGTTGAAATCATCAAACTTGTTTCCTTCAGTTTGGAATTTGTAGTGGTCAGTACTGCTGGGGGGGGTAATGCCAGAGGAAACCAGTGACTCTAAGGCAAACACAGACATGTTGATTTGGCAGCTGCTTCTCTGCTTCACCACTCTGTTCACCCTCTGTTTTAATAGCTGAAGTGATTTTTAGTAACACAAACATCTTACAAATGTGTTAATAAGCTATAAAGTCAGAACATTTGTAAGAGTCACTGTGCTGATACTGTATAATAAGCTGGACCAGTGACCTGTTTAGAGATAAACAAACATCTGTGCCTCCTCCTCCCTCACTAAAAACTCCAGAACCTATGACTATGCAAATATTTTTCATTTAAAGAGTTTGACTACAGATGTCAGGCTTCAGTTTCCACATCACACTTGTAAGTTGCCTGTTGCTTTCAGGTACAGATCTTAAACTGAGACAGCAGGTGAGCATACAGGAATATATAGAGGATTCAATTAAAACAGAATCAGTGTCAAACCCAATCATACATCCTTCAACCCAATGAATGAGCCAAGAAAAGTAACAATGACCAAAACACATTTTCAGGTGGTACTGGAGTCTAATACTACTACAGTTATGACACAGTAGCAGTAACACAGAGCAGAAGTAATCAGAAGAGCTCTCAGAATTGTGGGATAGTTCTTCAGATGATTGTGTTTCAGTGATGTGGTTGATTATGAAAACACGTCTACTCCATACTGTCTGTCCATTAGTGCACACAGTTGATTTCTTGTCTTTTTTTCCACGCTCAGTCAGTTTTTCCCTCTCAAAGCAAAGTATTGCTCAGGTGCACACTGTTCAAGACAAACATGTAGGTTTCCTCTTTGCCCTGGACACCAAGCGGTTTCTTTCCCCACCGTAGCTTTTTCCTGTCACTAAGTGTATTCATGTTCCAGCTAACTCTAGTTCCTTGTAGCAATCCTTCCAGTTGGCTTGGCAGACTGAGTGACAGTACTCTGCATTGTCTGAGGTGACTAATATCCTGATCCGTGTGATGGCTGTAAAGTGGTTCAAACTGCAGGCTGAGTCAACAGTGCACAGAAGGTAGGAGATGGTGGAAGCTGCTGCTGTTTGTCACATCACTCTGTCCTCAAAGCAATACAGCTGTCCATGATAACAGTGGTGAATTATTAGATCAAGTTAATATCCTGATTACTGAAACATGTGACCTTGCTTAAATATAAAAATGAACATTTTTATGAGCTGCTTCCAGCCCCTGTAGCTCTCTCTGCCCCCATTTCGTCAATTGTTTGTTTCTCAGTCCCTCAAATGTTTATTCTGTTTCTCCTCTTATTACAGAAAATAGTGAAGGCAGGAGACAAAGACCTGGACGGACAGTTAGACTTTGATGAGTTTGTCCATTATCTCAGAGACCACGAGAAGAAACTCCGGCTGGTCTTCAAGAGTTTGGACAAGAAGAATGATGGTAAGGAATCTTAACTTACTTACATAATGACTTACTTTAGGCAATTGAGAACAAGCTGAAGCAACTTCCATAAAGTTAGAGAACTTTGCAACAGGTGTGACTGGTAAACAGACCTTTATGTGTAAAATTACCTTAAAATTGATATTGACTTTCTTTGGTTAAGGCCGAATCGACTCGCAAGAAATCATGCAGTCTCTGCGTGACCTGGGGGTGAACATCTCTGAGGAACAGGCTGAGAAGATTCTCAAAAGGTGAGAGTCCTGCAAACACACTCGACGGATTCACAAATGTGTCCAGACCCTGTCTGTGAATGTGTGTACCTGTGATGTCTCACACCTTTTTCATTTTATAACATGTCACATTTGTATACATGTGAACTGATTCAGAGGAGCTAATATACCCTGCAAACAAACTGCAGGCGGCTGTTAAGGGACAGCTGGACCAGTTTTTTATCATATACTGTATGTTAAGGATAAGGCAGTTTTTTTTAAGCTGTTGTATTTCCTCTAAAACTGGTTATGATGACTTTAGGTAATTTAGCAATAGAGGTCGGCAATATAGCCTCAAAATTATATCACAATATTTCAAAGAAATGTGCGATAATGATATTTATGACAATATAGGAAAATAAATTACTGAACAATGTTCTATCGGTGGTTGAAGATTGCAGGCAGCGGCATTTATTAGTGTGAGTGAGTGGAGATAGACACAGCTTATACTCAGCATGAACTGTCTGAATAAAAGAAGTCCTCAGGGAACACTCCTGTAGATTTCTAAGAGGCACTTTTGTGTTATTTTCATTTTCAGTCAGACTTTTAAAAATGAGACGGCATCGCTCCCTCACTCACTCTCCCTAACACGCTGCTCTCGTTTAGACACTGAGCTTGAGTCGTAGTTCTGCACGCTAGGCAATGTAAATGCATCATACGTTGTGGCGTTGCTATGTAATTCATCATCATCATTCATGATATAGCACACCTCTCAAAACTTGCATTAAAGGAGAATTTCAGAGTTTCAGAATCAACATGATTTCAGTGAGATTATTGTTCACACTTACGTCTTAATCACAACAAAACCAAATGCAAGGTACAACCATCTGAGTTAGCCATTAAAGCTTTCTGTGATCACTAGTTCAGCCAAGGTCATGTCCTTCCACCACATGTACAGTATAATCCTATGCAGCTATAGCTTTAATGGCCTAAAAGGAAAAAAATAGTATTGTTTTGGGGGGCACAAGACACAACAAGACACTGAACACAAGTTTCCTCACAGGAATCAATGACAGTTGAAATGAAAATAGCAGTGTAAAAAAGTGACTCAGTCACATTAAGTCTTACTAGGTCAGATGTGTAACATTTTCATAACACTTAAAGCACAACTTTGAATTGAGTTCTGTCAGATCACGTTATTGTTCCTATAAAACCACTGTAGTAAATATGTCATTATCTGTTTGTTAGCTGTTTATTACGTCATAATCTGTTTGACTGGAAACACTGAGCCAGTTTTATGTTATTAATTAAATTGGTTTTATCTGTACAGAGCACAAGGGGTAAACAAAAAAGAATGTAACCACAGTAATGATCAGACAAGCAGCCTCCAATATTTTACAGTTTCCATCCCCGCCAGCTGAATGTGTGAATACATACACTGTATGTATCCAGCAACATGCTTTAAATAACACATGTAAATAAAGGCTAGTCCCTTAAATGTAGGACCCATCATGTCATTACTTTTACTACTGCTTAGTGTGGCCTAACTGCCCAATTTTAAGTCATCATTGTGCCTGTTCCCATAAAGGTGCTGTTCAGTCTGAAGAAAGCTAAACAGGATACTGACATCAGTGATGACAAACCATCACCTCAACAGCTCAGTGAAAACACCAGTGTGACCTTCTGTATCTGAACAAGGCTTTAATGTGTTCCACCACCATTTGAAATTTGTACAAGTTTTATATATCTACTAGCAACCACTGAAGTTGACTGTTGCTGATAGCTGAAAGCTGATATGTCTCCAGGTGCAGTCGTAATGCGTGCCACTAGATGCTTATTTTTTTAAAACAGAATATATGGAAAAATCTCCATCTTCTTTTCAGACATACAGTAGGACATCATGTTGTGTTTTAAGTGTCCACACCTGAATCTAATGTGATTTAAAGAATAAAGCTGTTTTTTCTACTTCTGTTATCATGAAATCCCTTAAAGAAAATGAAACCAGCAACAAATTGTGTTGAATCACAACTTAATTTTAATTCATTTGTCTGTGTAATGTAGCTGACTGTTGTTCACAAACCATGAAAATATGTGAGCGAGTCACACTGGATGACACTGGTTTCATCTCCACAAAAAATGTGACTAAAATATTTCCAAAAAGAGAGAGAAAGCTCCAAAGGCCGAGAACATGCACCAGTCTCTGAAACAGATTTCTGCAAGAAAACATCAAGTAAAAAGTAGTTTTTAAGAAAAATGCAAAGGTCACATTTTTTGTGAGGAAGAAACGTCATCCAGTGCAGTGGTGTGTTTCACCGATGTGCTCTTAGTAGTTTGAGCTTTGTGGCACAGACCAATCAGCTAAAATCAGGTTCTGGATTTACGGATGTTACAGTGAGTCGACACGATACATTGTTGTTTTTAGTCTTTTATTGGGATTTGTTGATATAAAGATTGCCTCCTTTAAGTAGCTAGTTTAAACAGTTATTTACATTTTAATGTGATATTTAGGCACGTGGGCTTTGTCTCAGTGTGATCGAGTGTGTGTGATCTACTGTCTCTAACCTCCTGTCTGTTTGTCTGTCTCTTCTTCTCTCTGGCTGGTCTCAGAATAAGGAGGGGTCATATCTGGGCCCCTATCTTGTAGTAAGTAGTAGCATCAATAGTCTGCTTGCTCAGCCAGTGCTGCATCACCACTGCATTGTCTAATTAAGTTACCAGCTGCTACTGAAGTAAATATCACATTGTCAGTACAAAGCATGACTTGTTAGTATGGTGTTTGGATTATAGCAGTGCATGCAAGTAAAAATCCTGTTACAAAACAGTAGTGTCATAAAAGGAAGCCAAGAGACCAAATTATTGATGTAATAGTACATGTGAACAGAGAACTTGTCACATTTATAACAGTGTGTGTTGTTTTTGCAGTATGGACAAAAATGGTACTATGACAATTGAGTGGAATGAGTGGCGGGATTACCACCTTCTGCATCCAGCAGACAACATTCCCGAGATCATCCTTTACTGGAAACACTCCACGGTACACATTCTTCCTTTGTGTTCCATCTTACAGGAGTGTGACATGAGACCGTGGACGTGTGTATCATGTTTTAGGTCATTTGTGTCTCGTAGCACAGCACATTGTAGCAGCAGCTGACAGACAGTTCACTACGCCAGACACAGTGTTACTATAGTTTCCTAACACAAATCTTGTGCACAAAGGCAAGTGATAGATCTTAAAACAAGACATTTCATATTTCTAGAACTATTACAGGAGTGCTGAGGTTCCTTTCTGTCAACACTAATTTGACTAATGACAGAGGAGATGTCCAATGGAATGTATGTTTTTACCAAGTGTGCCAGAAACACACCTGGTATACAGCACCTTTCTCTACGTCATAGCAGATCTTCCTCATTAACAGCTCCTGTTGATTTCTGCACTTCTTTGTGGTGTCGGTGCTGTTGTTAGCTGAAACCCTGTTACCTCCACAGATCTTTGATGTTGGGGAGAGTATGATGGTGCCTGATGAGTTCACAGCAGAAGAGAAGAAAACAGGGATGTGGTGGCGACACCTAGTGGCTGGAGGAGGAGCGGGGGCAGTGTCTCGAACCTGCACTGCACCACTGGACAGACTCAAAGTTCTCATGCAGGTAACATGTAACTTGTGAACAAGGGAGCAGAGTCAGGATGAGCTGACCCACAGAGCGTGAACACAGGGAAGTGAAAGCCCCGCATGAATACATGCTGACTGTTTGTCTTGAACAGGTCCACGGCTCCAAGAGCAACAGCATGCGTATCGCTGGGGGTTTTGGCCAGATGATTCGAGAGGGTGGTGTGAGGTCACTGTGGCGAGGCAACGGCATAAATGTCATCAAAATCGCCCCTGAGTCAGCTATTAAGTTCATGGCCTATGAACAGGTATGTACTTACACAGCTTTGACTCAAATAAGCAGTTTATTTCTGTTCCTGCTTAACTCAAAGATTGTTCTGTCTGCCAGATTAAACGATTAATTGGAAGTAACCAGGAGACGCTGGGTATCACAGAGAGACTGGTGGCTGGTTCTCTTGCTGGAGTGATCGCTCAGAGCAGCATCTACCCCATGGAGGTGAGACCTAAAAACACAGACAACACAGGTGCAGGAAGACCTTTAGACACCAAAAAAGTGTCTAAAGTGGTCATGAGGATTGTGTTAACTGTGTAAATGCACTGTAGCCACTCACAACTCACTATGTTTGGCTCCAGAAATATCCAAGTGAGTTCTTAGGTCTTGTGACTCACTGCCCATTTAAACTTTTAACCTTGAACCCATCATGTGAAACTGTACTGTGACCTCACAGGCAGACTAACAGACCTTCAGTAATGCACAGTGAGAGCAAGTCATTGATGTAAATGAGGTTCATAACATAGCAACCTGTTTTATTATCAAAGAAAAAGGACATTATATGTGTTGTAAACTATGTTTGTTCAGGTATGAAGGACTTTCCATGACTACTGGACTGGAAGTGGACGAGAAGGTCTAACATCATTTCCTGTTCTCTCAGGTCCTGAAGACACGGTTGGCCCTGAGGAAGACGGGTCAGTACTCGGGCATCTTGGACTCTGCAAAGCATATCTTAAGGAAGGAGGGTGTGGCTGCTTTTTACAAGGGCTACGTCCCCAACATGTTGGGAATCATCCCCTACGCTGGTATTGACCTGGCTGTTTATGAGGTAGGGGTGTGTGGGTGTGTGTTGGTTCTTCTTTTAGTTGAATATTTTTAGCTCAGTCTGACTCTTTGCTCTCCTCTCACAGACTCTGAAGAATTCGTGGCTCCAGCGCTTCGCCACAGACAGTGCTGATCCAGGAGTGTTTGTGCTCCTGGCCTGTGGCACCACTTCCAGCACATGTGGTCAGCTGGCCAGCTATCCACTTGCTCTGGTCAGGACTCGAATGCAGGCCCAAGGTCAGTCACTGCAGCACTGTACCACTGCTGTCTAATAAAAGGGCATGAAGAAATCTTGACTTTCTACAACGTCCCAGCTCATATGGATGTTATAGAAAGTCAGTCTATTGAATGATTGGGCCTCATGCAAGAACATTTTTCTTACTGTAAATCTTTGACCTTTTCCCTGTGAGGCTCCAAGTTAAAATTAAAGTTAGAAACTTGAGGTTGATGAAACTGGTTGAAACCTGTTTACTCTCTGTGTTTATGGGATTTCACCATAAGTCTATTTTTTCGGCCCAGTTTATTTCATTCACAAAAAACATTAGCACTTGTAGATTGCATTTGTACCTAAAAATCAATTTTAAATTTAAGAAAACTGGTAAATGCTGTAAATTCTCTTAAATCACTAGTAGAGTACCTTCACCTGAAGAACAAATATGAGACTCCTTCCTTAATTAGTTCAAACCAATTATTTCCCAGAACTGAAGCCACATACTGTAAATACCAAGTGTCTTTAATTAGTGTAACTAGTGTACAGTTACATTCGTTTAACTCTTTCTCATCTAACTTAACAGGACAAAACAACAGACACACAAAGGTCACACACCAATCAGCCAAAACATTGACATCACCTGTTGGTTAATTAACACCACCACAGTGTGAGACAGCTTGCTGCTCATGGAGCTGCATAGTCGCAGACTGACCAGAAGCTGATCAGTCAAGTTCAACATTATAGACACTTTGTATTTAGTTAGCACTGCTGTGTACCACCTTGCTTTCTAACAATTTAACTTGTTACTGCTGTGTCCTTATGTTGGCAATCCTGCTGTAAGACCTTTTTGTTTGTTTTAATGTTTAAATTGTATTTGTATTACTTTAAAATATATTTATACATTAGCAATGCATAGAGTGGTTGTCATGGTCACACTGCAACCCACAGCATCAGGATTAAAGGGGCAGCATACACTAGGTGTCTGCCTCATCTGTTCCATCCAAAGTATTTAAAACATACGATGTGAGGAGCAGAGTTGTGCGAGCAACACGGCAGTGGCTCTGAGTGTGTGGGGGATTAGGTGACATTTAGACACAGAGACATCAACGGGATGGGAGGTGGCAGGAAGCTATAGCTAATTTAACACAGTGATCTAGGGGATATGTCACTACTGACAAATTTAAAATATCACGAAAATGTGCTATTAGCTTCCCCAACAATTGCCATTAGAGGCCCGAGCATTCAAATGAACCTCTTCAATGGGCATGCTGTGTGATGTTCATATGTATCAGTCACTCTACTGTGTGGGGTCCTGTTTGACAAGCATGTCTTCCCTCTGTCTTCCTCAGCTACCCTGGAAGGAGGCCCTCAGATGAACATGTCGAGCCTGTTCAGACACGTCGTTAGGACCGAGGGGGCAATGGGACTCTACCGAGGCCTGGCACCCAATTTCATGAAGGTCATTCCATCCGTTAGCATCAGCTACGTGGTATATGAATACCTCAAGATCGCGCTGGGGGTCCAGTCAAAGTGAGGAGGCCAAAGGGTTTTCTTTTTCTTTTTTTGCTTTTCTTTTGTGCTGAAGATTGACTGCTGTTGGATCGAAGAAACAAGGAGCTGAAACTCCAAGTATAAAAGAAGAAACATGAGATAACTTTAATGAAGACTTTGAAGATATTTCTGTTTTTGTTAGCTGTTATTTTAATCCTTCCTTTACCAATCCAGAAGTGCTTCAGCGCCCATTGACTTAATTTAGCAAGACACATGTTTACATTGAATGGACTGAGGGTGTTTACTGGTGTATCAGTAAAATGTGCCTGCTTGTTTTGGGCACTGATGAGGCTGTAGCAGAAGGCTGCTCCTGCTGGTCTGTGCAAAAGCATCTTTGGCTGAAGGGCTTCACTAAGTAGTATCACAAAGCATTTCCCATGACGCTGTACTGGAAGACTGGGACACTACTAATCACCAAGAGTGCATTGACAGTGCACAGAGCAGAGGTGGACATAACTCTATGTATGGTATGTCATTTCCCTTTATGCATGTTAATATGCCCTGTTATGTTGATTTCAATGTGATTCACAGCTTTGGTCTGCATAGCAAGGTGACTTGGTCAAAAGAAGACTTCAGTAAATCAGGAAGTTTGTCAAATATATTTAGCTGCAGTTAAGTTCTAACTGTTTTTCCACGTCTACATTAATTTACAAAAGTTTTTTAGTGCCATCATTTATCTTTCTTTCCATTAAGAAATTATTATATTAAAAACTTAGAATTTACATGCAAAAGCCTCCTGCTGACTAATAGATGATTAAAACTAAAACTAAACTGTTAGACATCATACCCAGTTTTTCATTAGGGAAATTCAAACACTGCCCTCGGGCCAAAATGTGAACTTTTCATTGGCAAAAAATCATCTAAACCTATGAATGATTCAAAAATGCTAAATTCTGTGATTTCAGTCACCTCTTTATGCTCCATTACTCTCACCCTACCTCTGGTAAAGAACTAGGAATATCACCACTGTTATACTGTTTGTTCCGTCCAACACTATTGTGCTGTGAGGTTTCATGAACATTGCAGCTAAAGGCAAAGGTTTGAAGAGCAGGTTAGAAAAGATATTGATTTAGGTTTGGTTGTGCTTTTCCAATAACCTATTAATGCAATACTGAAGACTGAAAGCAGTCTGAGCTTTCAGTCTGTCAGACACTGTGCACTTTGATGGTCCTTAATGTAAATATGTAGAGCACTGACAGTCTTCCCATTCCATTAAACAAACTGACTCAGTTGTGGTTTTCTCCACATTGATATTTAAAGTTGGGCTCAGCAGCGACCATTGTGGCCAGAAATGAGAATTACAGGATAACAGAACACTGATTTTCCCAAACTTGTTTTATGTCTGTGGCTTTAAAGACATCCGTTCCATTCAGCCAGCTGCTTTAAAGAGATGGGGTATAGTGAGTTTACTTCTTGTTTTACATGTGTGATAAAACTACTGAAATGTTAGTCTGTAACATGATCACATGTGGTTTAGAAGTGCATTAATAGAAATGTTATGTCAGTAGTTGACTCAGTCAACTCAGTGAGTCTGACGTTTGCTAACATTTGGACCTCCTGTTTTTTATGGTTAATTATTTTTTTAAACTATTCACTTGTATAAGGAAGTTGTTGTTTTTTTGTTCCAAGTGTTCCGTAGTCTTGCTTTAACTTGAGCAGATCCAGTAGAGCTGTTTTTTTCATTTTATTTTCCTGAAGGTACTTGGTTACCTTTTGAAGCTGGGACTGGTTGGAATTTCTTGAAGTACTTGTTAGGAACAGCAGATATTGTAGTTGCAGTCAAAGCTGGATTATACGGTTTTCACTTAGAGGCAGCTCCAGTTTTAAACACTCAAAATCTCAATCATTAAGACTATTACAGTCTGTTTTACAGGAAATAAGTGATTCAACTTGACTTTTTGTTTTCCTTTGTATTTAACATTGATTGATGTTAATCTGTGATTGTGCTGTTGAAGAAGAGTTAGTGTGGGCTGTCAGATAGAAAATATCTGATCCCAGAAACTGTCTTGTATTATTAACTGCTGAACCTGAGACAGGATGTTCTGTCAGTGTCAAACAGAATAAGATAATAACATCTACAGCACATAATTAACACAATTCAGAACTAAAGTTTCACAGCAGCCTCTCTGGGATTCACCTCTATTTTCTAAATCCCAGACAGTTCATCAGTTTTCATATGTTCCACATGTTCACTTTCAGACAGTTTCCCTTTTCACTAGTTTGAGCTATCAGGAAAAAGTGTAGTTCTATCACCTCCAAGTGTTTTCCATATGCTATTGAAAGCTGAATCTTTAAGGACTATTTCCCCAACCTGTACGCTACAGACATTCCTCAGTCTTATAAACCTTCCTTTAAGTCACTGCGGGACATCCCAGCAGAGGCAACGCCCTCAGCCTGTGTCCAATGGTCACAGATTCCCATGAGTGCCTTATGTGCCATGTCTCCCTTACATAATGTACCTGACACTATAAAAGGTGGAGAATGTGGGACATTGAATGCACTTCAAGGTTCTCTGCTTTAATTAGTTTTTGTTTTATTTATTACCTTTTTGTTCCTAAAGGGATTAATGACTACATTTATGATCTCCTGGACAAGGTCATTTCACAGTAGTCTGTGGTTTTGGTCAGAAACTGAGGGTCATGGTTTGTTTTTGAGTTAGAAGTGACTTTGATATGTTTTTTCAAGAGCAAAGCCTTAAAAAAGCAAAGAAAAAGGAAAAATCTAATAAGTAAGCACATGAATACGGTGTGTAACACAGTACGCTGTTTAAAATGAACCAACAATTTGTGAAATAATTGACAAAATTATTCAAACTCAAGTCATTGTTATAAATGTTAAGTTTAAGTTCAAAATGTCACTTTTCATGAGTGTTTCACAGTGTTGTCGGTGCCCTCTTACCTTTCACGTGTTCTCTGCCTCCCTGCAAAATTTACCCAGTTTGCACCTGTTAGATAAAGCAACAACAGACTCTAGGTAAATCCACACCTTGTTGCTGCGTAAGGGCTCTTTCATCCAAAATCTTGGAACATGACACAAGCGTAAGTGTAGTTCCACAAGTTTCCTACAGGGGCACTAATGCACTAAATATTGTACTGAAACTCTTCTCTGACGGCATTAAGAACTGTTTTTGATATAAACAGAAAACAGCAATGGCATGTTGTCTGCTACCATCCACCATGCTCTGCCCAGCTCCTCATGTTTCAGTCATTATGAAATCAATGAAATAAAACTATGCAATGCAAAAACTACTAACTAAGCAGAAATCGTTGAAATTCTCTGGTTGGTTAGAAGGGTGAGCCTCGCTCAAAAACATTCAGTGGTGAATATCTGTGCACCGCTGTCAAGTTGTTCTGTCAATCTGACTTCACGAGAGGCATCAACAGCACCTCTCCACATTAAGATAAAGTTAGAGCCTATTTGTACTAAAAATATTTCTAATAAAAAAGTAAAGTTACATACTGCAGCTTTATGTGAGGGGGCAGTGAAAACATTACTCTCATGAACTAACTAAATAAATAGCATTAAGAGGTATCGGATAATATATATATATATATATATATTATCTGATTAAGTTATTTGTGTGATTAATCTATGTATATGTTTATTATATTTATTACTGAACACTTTTGATTTCACATCAGCAGCATAAACACGTTTTAGCCAGTGATAAATACTGTTTGAATAGAATCTGTTCATACTGATAAGCTGTGAAACGTATTGTAATAAGAGCAGGGATGTATTTCTTGAAGGCCACCTCCCTTGCTGTACAAACCAACATGCTGCAAAATCTGTGTACATTTCTGGTAGAACTGCAGTCTCGTTTGTTGGACAGTCTGCTCCAGCAGCACATTTGCTTCTGAAATCGCACTGTGTCTTCGTAGCAGGTGGAGAAGAGGTGATGGGGTCAAATTTGCTCATTAGAGTTGATCCTTGTTCATAGGACTGGAAGCAAATGTCTCAGTCTATCCCTCTTTCTACCTCCTCCTTCCTGACTGAAGTGTGTATTTGATCTCTTGCTCTTAAAGCATATCCATAAACTCATGACACAGAATGATGTCACTCTGTGGCTGTGGGTAAATGTGTTTCATATTTTGTACAGTGAAAAGTAACGCTCCAGTGTCTTAACAATGGCCCTTAGTGTATGTTGTGTTGACCAACAGGCAGTTAGCCAGTGGAACTTGAAATGTATAGAA
The DNA here is from genome assembly GCA_032362345.1 of Sandelia bainsii. Taxonomy (NCBI): domain Eukaryota; kingdom Metazoa; phylum Chordata; class Actinopteri; order Anabantiformes; family Anabantidae; genus Sandelia; species Sandelia bainsii. The sequence continues at coordinate 22,454,609 of JAUMHL010000015.1, forward strand.
ACTATCAGACTATACAAACTGAAGGCTACAATGTACTGTATTTTGGTAAATGGTGGCATAGTTTACAAAATGTGTTAAGTATATTATATAATTCTATTTTATAATGCTAGCTGTAAGTGATAGAGAAGCAAGAATGAGTATGAGAGTACTTGTATAGTAGCTGTGCATCCACCAAAAGAATGTTATGTAAAAAGAATATTTATGCAACTGTTAAATAAAGTAGTTTAGCATCAAACTTGAGAGATGTTTTTGTTAATGTTTATTTGATATTCAACTCTGTACCCATACAGAGAGGGGGGGCGCATCACATTGTTTTAACCATATTGAATTTGATAATAAAATCAAGTAGATTTGTTTCAGTATACAAAGAACTGTGTGGGACAAAGAGAGAAATAATGTCTAGACTGCAGGAGTAACTGGATACCTGTTACTAAATATTTCCTTTTTTACTTTGTGGTGTTTCAACATTTGTCATGCACGAAAGAGCTCATGTGGCTCAGAGGTTGAGAGTTGCCATTTAGATTGTGATAGTCAATATGAGGAGTGAAGATGTGAACATACAAGTGACAAAGATAATTTAAATCTATCACACATACTAAATCAACAGCACATTCTAAACACAGTGCACAGGAAAACTACAATGGGAAACGACTTTATATGCTGAGGAGCACAAGATGTCTTGTAGATGAGCTAAAAATATAATTGCATGGTGAAGAAAGAACCCTTTATGACTGCACAGCTAATTCAAACAAAACATCTGGTAATGTCTTCAAGTGATCAATAACTGCAAAGCATGTTCTGCACAACATTACATATAATGATTTTGTTGGACTCCATGTGTATCTGTCCTTCCGAACCCTTAAACTCTGGGCACTATTTGTAAAAGGAACTCTATCTCCCACGCAGTTCTTATACTGATTGAAACCTGCTCGGTATTCTTTATTTCATTGTGTTCAATTTATTAATGTGGTACCCTTGTTTTATTATCATCATGTAATTCAGTTTAATTAAATTCAAATTGAAATAACACATAAACTAGATAAACAGATAAGGAGAAATTGCACTATGCTTCTATTTTTAAACGAGCATTGTCAAAGATTAAAAGTGTCAGAAATCCAAAAAACATGCACGTGACAGGCAACAGCCACATTCAAGTATAATGTAGCACCAGACAGTCTGGTGGAAGTGAAAGAGGGGAAGTTCAGTTGGAAAAAGAATGAGACTCAACAACTTTAAGTTAGTTACACCTTTGCAGAAGTTACTTTAATTGAAGTAGTGGTACTACAACCTGCCAGTGGGGAAACCTGCTCATACATTATGGATGTTTTCACATAGCATTTAACTGTCAATAGTGTAAAAAGACTCAACATGAGGAATAATACCTTTCATTGTGGTACAATCAGGATCAACAGGTAACACTACTGATATTAGAGCTGGTCTAATTACTCCATGCACTGCTGCTGTACTTTCAGCCGATACTGAAAATATACTGAAGGTTTGCACTTCCTCACTGGAAGACATTATCAATCCGTCTAATATGAAACTAGCACTGCAGATGATGTTACAGTATGAAATTACACTCCTGAATCTATATTCAAATGGGAGTTTTTCTGAAACTAGAAAGTTGGGCTATGGTTAAACAAACCTGGTGGAACACTGTTCAGATGTGTCCAATAAAGGTAGCAAAAGCATTTTTTAAAAACATTTTCCCTATTTTCACATAGCTGTTTAATAGTTGTAGTTGTAATGAACATATGAGAAATGTTTAATGTTGAATTGCCTCTTTATTTTATTTTATTTTACTTATTAAACGGTAATGTTTAGTGTGCACTTTAGAGACAGTCCCTGGAGAGCTTAGTGCAGTTAAGTAGGAGTAAGATGAGTAAGGGACCGACGAAGATCTCGTGTGTGAGTACCGTGAAAGAATGGTGGTTTTGCTCGGACTCTTGCGGTTTGCAAACACGATTAAATCAGACGCTGTAGTCAGCTGGTGGATAAAGACGCTGAGTCCGCTGCATGTCTGTTCTCATGCTCACTGCTGACTGGGAGGAAGTTCTCCTGTAAAGCTGCAGAAGTATGAAGACGTGTTCTCCACCAGTCTGCTGCGCTACATCCTGTTGTATGTGACTCGTTCACCGCAGGATCCTAGTTTGGATCCGAGCGCTGTGGTCACGAGTTGCTCATGTCACAGTCATTTCCTACAACTCAGCTCCAGTCTGCTGCTGCTGCTGCTGCCGCCGGTGAGAGGGAAGTCTGCGATCCTGCTGCACGGCTTGAGTTCTTCATTCTTCAAAATGCTTTCCCTGGAGCAAGTGAAGCAGAGCTTAGAGAATGCAGAGCAGTCACACGTCCTGCAGTTTTGGTCGGAGCTGTGTCAGACGGAGAGGGACGCTTTCCTCCAGGAGCTGTCTCAGCTGGACCTAAAGGGCCTAAAGGATCACTGTGAGCGGGCTGCAGAGGCTGCAGCCTCCCCGCCTGTCAGCCTGGACCAACACATAGAGCCTATCCCCCCTCAGTTCATCGGCAGCGTGAAGAAAAGTGATCCAAAGTGTCTTGCAGAGTGGCAAAAAGAAGGTGAATGTCAGCAACACCGGTGCACTTTTTAGAAGGATTACGGTAACGTGTGAGTACTTTAATAGGATCCAGAGAAAAAAAGACGAAGCGGCTCAAGGTTTGCTTGTCAAAGATGTTTCAAATGTTTCTTACCTTGTTTGTCTAAGTCTGATCACTTATCCCTTTACATATTTAGACCGCTGTTACTTTACAGATTAAGATTTTACATTAAAGACATAATCTACTTCGATTTACATAAAAGCAGCAGTCTCACGTTTCACGTGATCAAACCTTCACCAAAGAGCCTCATAAATGTGTTTAGACGTCAAATTGTCTAAAATGTAACAAATGAAATATTACACAAAAATATTTGATAAAGTTGTAGTGAAAACATTTTAGTTTTGACCTTTCTTCAGCTTGAAACAAGCAGATTTGGCCGCCAGTGCAGTGAGGCACTTTGTCTCCAAAGATTTCTTAAAATAAGTCAGTGTCAAGTTTCAAGTCTTCAGAAAAGATCAAACAACTTGTCTTTATAGAACAGCTCACACAATGTAAAGTCCTGAACACATACATCCTTTCTTCAAGTTTAAAGTCATGCTTGATGACTGTTGAGCCCCCATCTTATTTGGCTGCTGGTGCAGAACCTATCACAGTGGTGTTCATTGAGTCCAAACTGGAATAACTCAACAACTGCTGGATTAATTTGGGTCACACATCCCTGGTCAACCTTTTCATCTAACACCATCATCGGGTCAAACTTTCATGTCCAGTTCTGTGCTTTATATGATTTTTGGCATGTTAAAAAGCTAACATCAGCATTAAGCTCGGAGCATCACTGTACTTAAAGCCTCACAGGTCCACCAGCATGGATAGAATTCACATCATGCAAATGATACCTTTGTTGGCAAATGTTAGTAATGAAGGATGTGTGATATTCTTGTGCTATTATTTTCATCATCAGAGACTCTTGATTGTGTGAGACTACAGATTACTGCATTGACCGTGACATAAACCATGTGAAACACTGTTGGTTGAATAGTTAGAGTTAAACAGGCAGGTTGAGCACTTTGGAGCAAAAGTCAAAATGTGGAAATGAAATACAGTATTTTGTCTTAAGATAAAGTTGTAAATATGTCGTCATGAAGCCAAAAGACTAAAACATGAATGTTTTTCTTAACTTTAGAGCTTAAAATAAGGCTGAGATACTGGCGGTCCTATAACTGCTACATTAAAACACTGCTAATTTAAAAAATAATTAACAAATAAATGCAAAGGAAGATTTCCTTGAATTACATCAAAGTATTTCTTTCACCACTGACTTCTTTAAATTACTAAGGACTGACTGTTTTTCACAGTGGTGCTGTGGGCTTGTCAGTACATGAAACTGACTTGAGTCCATCCAATCATGTGTGCTCTCAACAGTATGTTGAACCTGTCAGTCATATTCATATCAGTCCATGTTCACAGCTACAATCACATAATGATAATTTGTACAACAAGCACAGAAATAACGTTCACTGTGATGGATTCTCTTTTCTCTTAGTTTTTAAGTTTTGGACTGTTTTGTAGTAGACTGATGTAATTATACATCAACACATAGTGGCATAAGAAATCAACATTCAAGTAGAACAGTAGTATTTGTCTAATAAGCACAGAGCACGTGACATATCTGAAGACAGATAAAGGATAAATCAACATGAAATCCATAGAGCTGCCTATGAAAGAAAACACAGACAGCAACCTCCACAGAGCAGGGGTGAACATGTCGCACTCCACCATTCAAAGAAGACTTCACATGCAGAAATACAGAGGCTGTACGACAAGATGCAAATCTCTCCTCAGCAGTAAGAATCAGAAAGCCAGGTTGGAATTTGCAGAAACAAACAAAAATGAGCCACAAAAGTTCTGGAAGTTTTATGGGGTGATCAGACCAAGGTTAACCTCTACCACCGTGATGAAAAGTGTACTAGAAGAAAGGATCTGGTGATGATCCAAACCATACAAGCTCATCTGTGAAGCATGGTGGGTCACTGCTTGGGTTTGTGTCGTTGCTTTGGGCTCATTAATGAAGGAAGAAACTTCCCAAAACGATCAACTGAAGGAGGCTGCAGTAAAAGCCTGAAAAAGCTAATCGGAAGAAGAAAACATCAGTTTGGTGACGTCAGTGAGTCTCAGGCTTGATGTACTTATTGCATCCAAGAACTTTGCAACCAAATACTGAATTTTATTTATTTTAAACGATCTGTTCTGATACTTTTGCATTTGCACTTTCACTTAAAATTTGCGCCATTGAAAACAAAAGGTGCTACCGTTCTATGATGTATTGTACATTCATATACTCTACTGTACTATATGTATGAAAAAGCTCAGTCAGCTTTGCCCGAGAAACAGTCTGTCTCAGTCTCAATGTTACTATGATGATTGGTGCAGGAGAACTTAACACAGTCCACTACTGTATAGAGCAGAAACTCTGTTTAGGAAGAAGCTACAGTATATATGTACAATACAAAAAATTCAAAAATTTTCTAGACATTGTGTTTGTAGCTCAGGAAAAGTGGTTGCAAGGTAAATCTGAGGTTGTAAGCTGCTTTATAAGGAAGTAAAGAAGAAGAAATGTGAGAAAGTAACCATTTTCATGGTAACCATTATCATTTTGCTTCGACAGCTCTCTGCTCAAATGCAACCTGTCACAAGGGGTTATGATTATGTGTGGTCTATGAAGGTCACAAGTGAACATGTCAGTGAATCACAATTATTCATGCAAAAACTTTCTAAATCACTGGTAATGTATCTAAACTACTGAACAACTCTACCACAGTATCATAAAAACAGTAACAGGTGAAGGTTAAACGCCACATTGTCCTTCAGTATGTACATTTTTACTTGACTCTTTACAGTGCAGTGTGATATGTAGTTCAGTTGTATAACGTAAAGTTCACTGGCATGACTGTTACTTCTCTTTATTGACAGGACTGTTGCATATATCACAAAATCAAGTTGGAGTCCTGCTCTTGGCTGGAGGTCAGGGGACACGTCTTGGTGTTCAGTATCCCAAGGGGATGTATAACGTTGGGCTACCAAGTGGCAAAACCTTATATCAGATCCAGGCCGAGCGCATTCACAAAATCCAGGAGCTGGCCGATGTGAATCATGGCTCAAAATGCACTGTTCCATGGTAAGATTATATGATATGTCCAATCAAGTGTAGGCTCTCGCTGTAAGGCATACTGAGCCCAAGGTGTAGTACACTATAAAACCTCTGACTGTTGCTGCTTTTCAGGTACATAATGACCAGTGAGTTCACTCTGGCTCCCACTGAGACGTTCTTCAAGGAGAACAACTACTTTGACCTGGAACCATCAAACATCATAATGTTTGAGCAAAGGATGATTCCAGCAGTGACTTTTGATGGAAAGGTCATCCTGCAGGATAAAGGGAAGATAGCCATGGCTCCAGGTGTGTACAGTGGTGCTTATGCACACACAGGTAACTGTGAAATCACTTATTGCCACTGATGCATGGTCAGGATAATGAGAATGATCCAAACCTGTCTGCTCTCTGCCAGATGGTAACGGTGGTCTGTACCAGGCGCTGGTGGACAATGAGGTGCTAGAGGACATGAAGAAGAGGGGGGTGGAGTACCTGCATGTGTACTGTGTGGACAACATCCTGGTCAAGATGGCCGACCCCGTGTTCATTGGGTTCTGTGTGAGCAAAGGTGCTGACTGTGGAGCCAAGGTAGAGTAATATCATCCTATAGATATAACAGATATACAAAGAGCTGAGGAGACTGAGGTCAGTTACTGTATATGTCAGCATGAAATACAGTGCTGGTGTCAGCTGGCAAACTATAGCAACACATGAGTAGGTAACAGTATTGTTGATCTTGATCAGATGTATATTTTAGCATTAATACTGGCTGCACTCCTCAATGCAGGTTCTAATGTGGCTCTCTGGACTCCTAATGAAACTGAGCCACCATTATTATAGTAACTGTGTTTTTCCTGCTGTGTCCACTGTGAAAAAGGCATGCACAGCCTTATCTTTTGAAAAGACAGCTTGGTAGATTAATAGGAATTGTACGGAAATGACTGTGTGACCAGGGGGTTGACGCTTTTAATGTGGCTCAGCTGGTAGGGCAGTCGTCTACAAACCACAGGGTTAGTGGTTTGATTCCCTTGAGTTGAAGATGCTGAATTTATCCACAACGATTTGGCCACAGGGATCAGTAAAGTATATAACAATCATAAAATAGAATAAAAACTTTCTTGACTAAGAATAACTACACTCCCCAGTATCTCCACTATGAGTGTACTGTACACAGGCTCCAGCTGTGGCTGGTGACGTGCACCAAAATATTTAGAATGGAAAAATGTATTCTAAAGAACAAAATAAAATCTGAATAGACTATGTTGCTGCATATGCCGATATGGTTTTAGATTAGATGTCAGTTGTTTGTCACTCACATTGTTAAATGTGTGAATTTGACCAAATGCACCTTTATGACATGTAGCACCATTATTGTTTTATTCAGTTTAATTCCTGTTTTCTGTTTTTAACAATACATTTCAAATTCACATAAAGACATGAAGGATCATCTCAACTGTCTGTACAATGTCCAAACTGTGACTTCAGTTTCCATGTGGCCTCTTACCTGTGTCATGTATCAGGTGGTGGAGAAGGCGTACCCTGCAGAGCCAGTGGGCGTTGTTTGCAGGGTGCGTGGCGTCTCCCAGGTGGTTGAATACAGTGAGATCCAGCCAGAGACAGCTGAACTCCGAGGACCTGAAGGGGAGTTGATCTACAGCGCCGGAAACATCTGTAATCACTTCTTTACCAGAACCTTCTTGCAGGATGTAGCAGAGTAAGAGCTTTTACGGTCACATAGAGAACGTGTGGGATCAGCAAGTGAAATGAGATGGATGTGAATAAAAATGACCGATGCCAATTAGGGAGCGAGAGGCAGTTCAAACAGGAAAGAAGATGTAATAACTTCAACAGGTCATGTTCATATGTACATTTTAGAAATTACTGAGTAAACCTGCAGTAAGTGATCTTTTGGCCTCTTGGGGGCTGAGGAAGCCAACTGTAAGACTGAGTGAGCCCAAATGTAAAACCAGGATGGTGACTTAAAAGAAGGTAAAGCTGTGGAAAGAAAGAGAAAGAGAGCGAGCATGTGAAACTGAACTTAAACTTGAACTTGAACTTGATAGTAGTGATCCTGACTAATGTAAACTAGTTTTGGTCAGTGTGACATACTGTACACCATCCTGCTGCTAGAAATCTATCTGTCCATTCAACACTTAAGATGAAATAATTCAGAGAGCTACTGACCAGAAAGACACCTATTTGTGGAGATTCACCAGCAAACTCTAAAACATCTCAGTCACTCCTTGATCTACCTTTATAGTATCATCATGGCGCCAAAAGTTAGTGTCTGCCATGTTATATCAAAAACTAATGGCCGTATTTCTTTATGTCCAAAAATAGCTTTTGATTTCTTACCATTTTTTCACCTTCCAGGAAATTTGAAAGCCAACTTAAACAACATGTCGCAATCAAGAAAGTGCCCTCTGTGGACACATGTGGCAATCAAGTCAAACCGACTACACCCAATGGCATAAAGATGGAGAAGTTTGTCTTTGATGTCTTTCCATTCTCCAGGTATTGCTGATTATCACATATGTCTTATAATGACATCGATCATTACATTGCTAACACATGTTGAAAATATTTTGTCTCTGGAAGGAACTTCATTGTGTTTGAGGTTGTAAGAGAGGACGAGTTTTCCCCCCTAAAAAATGCAGACGGGGCAGCCACAGACAGCCCCACCACAGCCAGAAACGCTCTGCTGGCTCAACACTGCCGGTGGGCCACAGCTGCTGGAGCCACGCTGCTGGATGAACAGGGCAACACTGTCAATCATACAGCCAGGTCAGAGGAAACGTTCCTGTACACAAAATCCTGCAGCAACACAGAATGTAACTTGAATTCTGCTTCTCGTCTTGGTGCAAAGTGGGCGTAAGTCAATCACCTGCTGACTGTAGCTTCATTTTAAATGCACACACATGAAGGTTGTGTCACTCTTCTTGTCTAACTCCTAGCAAGTAGGCAAGCAATTACAACAAATGTCCTGAAATGTTAAACTACTCCTGTGTGAACATATCTTTGTGATTTAACATTAGTTTGTGTGTGTGTGTGTGTTTTCCCCCATAGTGTATCAGCAGGGGATGCTCCTCTAGCCCAGTGTGAGATTTCACCACTGGTCTCCTACTTTGGAGAGGTAAGAAAAAACACAATGATAGTTTTAATTGAGGATCATCACTTCCTGACTGAAGGTGCTGTAGTTTAACTGCCTTGTCACGTCCTCTGTCAGGGCCTCGAGCAGCTGCTGAGAGGGAGGACACTACCCACTCTCTTCATCCTGGATGAGAAAAGGGCCAAAGAGCTGCAGGCTCAGTAACAGTTGTCACACAGTGATTGTGTGAGTGGCAACAGACATTCCAGTAGATGAAGAAGACAATCTGTCATTTCTCCCCAAGAATGAGCCATTTTTATAACTAAAACTTTGAAGTGTATCTGTGATGATGATCCTACCAAATCATATGGAACTGCTATTTCATACACCTCATTCATTGTCACTTTATTAAAGAGCTACAGATTTTGACTTGAAAACAGGGACCAGCAACAAGTTATGGGCATTTATATAAAACTTGTTTTATTTTTCATTTGAAATATATCATCAGAATACCTCACTGTGTGTCCTCTCCCATTTTTTTGAGCAAATTCTTTCTCCTCTCTTCCACTATAATGAAGATATCTTTTAAATGAGCCCAATTAAAGATATTTTTAATTTGAATTATGACTATCCAACATTCCAATAAAGGTATCTGGAATGCACACTACGGATATTCAATCCTGAATTGTAGATATGTTAAATTAGATTTCTTATTCCTATTGACTCGGTTGATGTACTGTACTACACGGGATATACTGTGTGTATTAATATACTGTATAACAGAGACGTGCTGTAGATCACGTGGGGAGCGCTGCTCAGGACCCTCCTCGCTCTGGTTGTCCCTCGCGGACACCCTGTCGCGGACTGACTCGTGACCGACGCTGGCCAATCACAGCTGAGTGTTCAGGGATAACAACAAAACACAAATGTGTTCACACGAAGCGGACGGTTCGGTTAAATTGGGTTATACCTGCGGAATGAGTCCTTGTAATTACATGTTACATAATACGCATACATTCAAATATCATGGTTTTTGGCTTTTTATTTAATTCAGTGTTTGGCTCAGAAACGCGAAACAAATAAGGTGAACGCCGCGGGCTGCTGCAGACGGTCGCGGTATAACCATCAATCCTCTGACGACATTCCTGTTAACGTTAACTAGCCAGGTTAGCTAACTGTTGGTGGCTACTTTATTTAGCTACAGTTTGTCTTTAGCTAGTAGCTAACGGTAACTCACCACTGACAGCTCCCTCTGAAGATTCCGCTGGATGCTCTAACATGCTAGGACCATGTTCAAAAATGTCTTTGGCTCAGGTTTTCTTGTAAGAACTGCTCATGTGATTCTAACATGGGTCATAACGTTAATACTCTTCCTACATGATACAGGTAAGTCTGTCAAACTGCCGCACATCATAGCACATTATACCATTAAGCTACATCACCTTATATGAGGCTGTAGACTTAAGTTATAAATAATGTGCCTGGTTACAGCTGATCCCGTGTCAGCAGGACTTCAGCGTGTCTTACTGAGTTAAAACATCATCTGTGTGTGTGTGTGTGTGTTGAAGAGCTGAGGAAGCAGGAGGAGACAGGCCAGTTCGTCCAGCCTGTGCTCTTCGTTCTGCTGGTGCTGGTGTCGGTGTTGCTTTACTTCGCTGTTTCTCTGATGGACCCGGGCTTCATCTTGTCCGATGACAGCGATTTGCAGGTGATTTGTGATAGTGTTTATTTCTTTTATCACACAAATGAAAGATCTCAAATGATACAGAGTAAAGAAGCAGCTGAGACAGGGAGGCTTCTTGATCTCCCTGGTTTAACGTAGAGAGTAAAGTCTCTGACCTGAGAAACATTGAGTGAATTCTTGCTGCTTCCTTTTGACATTGAACACGTAATGTGTGGCAGTGCAGGTGCTGCATGCATTTGATGCAGCCCTGTTCAGCAATAACTACTTCTCTATGCACTGCATTAAGCACCCTTCCTGACCAGTTTGTCTCCTGTGTTGTTCCAGTTCACACTGGGAGTGACAGAGGAGCAGCAGGACATGATCCCACCCACCACCAAATCCTTGCGACAGCGCCGCTGTGGCCACTGTCTGCTGCAGGTATGCTCCCCACTGCCTGAGCGCGCTGCCACTGGCTCAACATCCACTTACTAGCTTTTTCAGGAGGGTTTCAGCTGCACTTCATGGATGACACACAACAGGCTGGCAGGTTTGCTCAGTTGTACAGAAGCTAAGGCATCTTTTGTTTTATTTCAATTCAGTTCAACTTTATTTATATAGCGCCAAATCACAACATAGGTAATCTCAAGGCACTTTACAGTGTAAGGTTTAAGACCTTACACAGAATATAAATATATACAGAATATTGTAGAAAACCC